>JAQIXW010001053.1:0-22011 GCA_034700685.1 Willowsia buskii
TTGGTTACCTGCTCCAATAATATTTCTCAGCTTGTAGGAAGGTAATAGTATCCACTTGTATTTACTCACCCAAGAGACATGATAACCTTTTGGGAATGCTGATTTCAGACAGATGCTCATTAAAAAGCTGGTGTGACTAAGCAAGCTTGTGACTGGTTGGATAGTCGGCAGCTATTACAGAGCCGTTGCAGTTTACAGTGGTTGATGTACGGCACAATAGGATTAATAGTAGAAACCAGTATGTCATCAGTCCCATTTAAACGCATCCTTCTTATAATTTTATGCATAAATAATTGCACTGCACGTAATTTTAATACTGTTTTTTATATTTTATTTCTTTTCCTTTACATGCTACATTTTCACGTACAAACAATGTCTGATGTCATTGTTGCGCATTTAGGCGCACATCTGACAAAGACGACGTATCATCATCAATTATCATAATGTGATCAAGGTTTTTTGTTCATGAGAATCATGATGTCGATGATAATGATGATGAGAGCCTCCTACTGCTTCGATACATGGTATTGACTTTTTTACTGGTTTCCCATTCTCAGCTCAGCATTCAAAGAAACAGACTAGTTTTTTTTCCTCTGCGGTGATGTACGCTTCTTACATAGGTAATTATGTTTGGGTAACATGTAAACAGAGGAAAATAATATGGATCTGCTATGCACACATCCTACGATCTTCTTCAACCCACACAAAACCTTTTTGATTGAACATAATATATAATATTAAAACACTCTGTTCCGCATTGTTCGCTACACACCAAGTTTTGATTGTAATATGATTTCTGATTAATAATACATGCGTAATTTTTTTGATTGATGGTTTGATAAACAATAAATGGTACAAATATGTGCGTGCTGATCTTCTCCAGTTGATATTTAGCATTTTTATGTGGGGAGTTCAAACATAATTTAATTGACAGTTAGTAAAAATGCAGATTGTGAAATGCAAGTGGCCAGATAAAATAAAATGTGGAGGAGCCGATATTTTTTTTGCTAGTGATGATGAATAGTTATTTCCTCCATTTGATTTTGTCAGAAGGCGACATTAGAATGATGAAACGCTTTTTAATCGCAAAAAAATCAGTATGTTGTTTATTCGTCACAGTAGAGCAAGAAATTCAATACAGTAGTACCATTTTACAAATAAAAATTATAATAATATTAATAATAATGCTTTCAATACATTATACATTTATGTCCACATCTTATTTCCTACATTATTGTACAGTTTTGCATTGTCGCGAGCTCGACTTACAAATATACCATATAATTAAAAAAGGGAGACGTAAAAGAAGAAAAACATACAAAAAATACAAAATATCTACAAACTTGCCTAATTGGCTACATATCTATAACAGTAAATATTACACAGCTATACCTGGGCAAAAAGTTATAATGCACAAAGTAATTAGGTTGCCCTCATGCAAAAACTGCCGTACCTTACATAGCATATTAGGCTGTTCGCTGTGTATGCGGTATATTGACATTTCCTAATTTACCTACATGACATACAGTAAGAGATTTAGTAAATATTTAAGTCTAATTTGAACAGGCAAGAAAAAATCATCTTATGTGGCATTACAATCAATCGGGAAATATGAGCAGCATTCCGAAGTGATAATGCTAGAAAACACATACCTACTTAAGTAGTTAAAGCCCTAAGAGTGACCCCTTAAAAGGAAAATGTCATGATTATTCCATCTAGAGCTACTTTAAAATACATATTATACAAACACAAACGAGATTCTCACTTTCCTTTAGAAATGAAGGGTGAGATGATTCGTTGGTCGCAACTGGCCCATAGAATATGTTCTATGTTTCAAAATTATTTAAGTATTTACAGTGTGTTTATGCTTATTTATATTATTACTTATACATAAAAATCCTTACAAAATAGAATTACAGTATTAAAACTATATTTAACCGGTCACAGAATCAATTTTTGGCTTCTTTAGATACTTTAGCCCATGTAATTTAGATATCATTTACTTATGCTTATGTACAAAAGTATGTACAAGAATAAATATACAAAATATGTTTACGATTGTTCAGCAATTCATTCAGCTAATTGAGCTTTCAGTTACACTATTATACTAACTTTAGTGTATATATTTTAAAAATTATCTGCTAAGCTTTTCGTACTAAAAGCAGAACTTACACGAGGCCATGGGAGCCATGGAAGTAAAGAATAAAATCGACAACAACAAATCAATCGTGAGCAGAATCGTGTTAAGAGACTCATAAGTAAAATAAATAGCATAGTAAATTATAAGAATAAATACTTAATCTTGAAACAAACAGCGTAAAATCAACAAGAAAATTAGCACACTTCGTTTACAACACAAACCGCGACACAAAAATTTTTTATTCTTTGTTTATCGCATACCTTATCAGAAAGACTAATTTTAACAAAGTTTTATGTTCAGATAAACACACTTATTTTCATATCTTGAACAAAATAACATACAGCAAGTATGCGTGTAAACAGCAGAAGGGACACAGGCACACGGAGGGATGATATGCATAAATTATAGGTATTATTACGAGGAGACTTGAAAATAAGAGAAAAAAGCTACTCTATAACAGCCTAATAAATACATCCAAAGATCCGAGCACATTGTTACGCATTGTATGATAATATGAAAGTATGGTCGTTATTCTCATTTACAAAGAGGAATGTTGTCAACTCGTTTTATCAGTTTCGATAAGTAGGTACCAGTTAAGAGCGTTAAAACTATTGGTAAAATGATGTGGAGTTATAGGGGTCGTGCTGAACGATTGTTTTCACGCTGATCCGCACCTCACACACAAGTCAGGTGTGTCAAAAGATATACTTTTCGAGGTGATAATAATACGGTGACGAATCTGTAGCTCCCTCACAGCAAGATTTCATCAAAAATGTTTTTTATCTAAGGTACGGGTTTCACCATCATCATCACCACCGTCATTTTTAAGGGGAAAAAAACTTTTAATGTGAGATTGACGTTCTTCTAGCAAGTGTCGGTCTCCTTGCTGCACTACCTCTTCTCACAGAAACTTACTGCCTGCAACCTGCATTTTCTGTAATAATATTCCAATCGTGTCCATTGAAAAGGAACATGCTTTTCCCCTTTCTAATGTCTCACTATACGCATCAATGCGCTCTATAAATACATAAATATAGAAAGACAACAGCGTCTTTTTTAATGGTAATGTAAATGTGTGTACAGAAAAACCTCTCTCAAATTAACTTTTTTTTCCTTTCCCCTCTCATTCTTTCTAGTTGCTCGGAAGAGCTGGTTCGACACAAAGAAACAACAATTGCGCATCGACAATTCGAAACAAGTCATTGCTATTAAAGATGACTCGATGGAGAGACCACAAAAATGTTACGTATGCGTGTTTCTAGACCATAAACAACATCGGAAGAAATCTAAATAATATATTTTTCTACTTGTATTTTTTCTACAAATAGGAATACCGAGAGCTATGATGTAAAAGAAAAACCTTTTTGTAAAAAGATGTTCATCCCCGTTAAAAATTGGAATTGGCTCACCTTCTTTGTGACTCTCCAGAAACATTTAAAGATACAAGTTATACATAAGTATACTATACACTCACAAGAGAAGACAACATTTTTAAGGAAAAAGGGACAATTGTTGGGTTATAAAGACTCATCAGGGGATGCAGACCTCATTTGGGGAAATGGGAGAACAAGAGTGCGACTTCATAAAACTGTCATCACTGTCGGCTTCTTTGTGCTTGGGAACCATGCTAATAAATGTATGAGTTGTCGCGAGAAACTTCTTTATTTAAGATTAATTTTTAAAAATTTGAAATAATGATACCGCAAAGTTGTGGCTTTTATCTTGACCAAAATATTATTGCTATTTGTCTCATTTAAACAGTTTTATTGCGTGTTGTGATGTGATATATAAACGAAAACTTAAAATGCAGGCCTGCTGTGTCCTGTAAATTCCATGAAAGCTGGAAAAGCTACTACCACACCACCTCGTCCTTAATAAAAGAAATGTTGCGATGATGTCTCTGATTAGTAACACATTAAATACTTAATCACAAAAAATGAATTACTGTAAAATACGCATTCATCCACGTACATCTCACACAACTTTAATAGTAATAGTACGTGTCATAACCTACATAGATAAATGCGCAAACTGTGAAAAGACTGTACAAAATACGAGGTATTCTGTTGTATTGTGCATTGCTTCTTACAAAGTATGTATGCATTGTTTTAACCATAGACTATAACGAAATTTTCTACATTTTGTACAGTGATCATTGTTCGTTATCACTCAGGATTGAATCTAACCGCTAGTATTCTTATTCTCTAGTATTGAAACGAAAAATAGACAAAGGAAAGGGCGACTGTACAAAACGATTAAAAGTACAAAAGACGACACTCCGCTTGATTACAGGTAGGTACAGAAGAAGAATGATGCTCTCTACATGCTTAGGTGTCTTTTCATATGGAGTGATAAATGATCCGACCGGGAAAATGCCCTTTCACAGAGACGACATTGAAATGGACGATCACCTGTGTGCTTCCGAAAATGTCGAGTGAGCTCATCACTTCTGGCAAACCGCCAGTGACATCCTTTCCAGCTGCAATGATAAGGCTTCTCGCCAGTGTGCGTCCTCAGATGAGCTTTTAGATGAGAAGATTTCGTGTATGTTTTTGAGCAACCCGGTTGAGAGCATGTGTGAACAATCACTTTGCGGCGAGTCCAGTTTCGTCGTCTTCTCTGCTTAGGAGCTGGCTGTTGAGAACCGTTGTTGCCATTAGTTGCTGGCGCTGTAGTGGATGTGTTGTTGTTGGAGGAAGATGGAAGGGTTGAAGGTGTGTTTGCGGCTGCCGTATTATTTTGAGATGAAAGACCACTTGTTGAAGAGGGGTTGTGCTGAGTAATCAAGGAGCCTCGTTTGTCATGGGATGCAAAATTAGTTTGCAGTTGTCCTTCCTTCAACCCGGCACTGGGAGCCATCATCATCATCATCATTCCATTTCCACCTGGATGGTACAAACTTGTCGGAGGATTGGGGTGATGGAGAGAAAGTCCCACGGTTATGCCCACAGTTGGAAGTGAAGGATTCCCAGTCGATGAATTGCTGGTGGAAGTAGACAAGCCATTGTTATGACTCCCCATAAGAGAACCACAAGGATACTGAGAACTTGTTGTGTGATGGTATGCTGCTGCATTAGATACGGCCGAGGGGTTGCTTAACAAATGGGGAGATGACGGTGGTGTCAGCAATTTACTGTAATGTTGGGGAGCATAGTGGGAACCAGATTGCATTGGCATGAACTGTTGCTGATTATGATGATGATGAAAGAAATTAGCGTAGTTGTTCTGGTAGCCAAACATTGGACTTTTACTATGCTGCTGATCATGTCCTGCATTGGTCAATGGAGAAATTCCATGAAGTGAGCTCAAGCTAGCGGTAGCAGCAGTGCCGGTAGTTGTGTTGGTCAGCAGTGGATCTTCCGGTGTGGATGGAGGGGAGAGCTGTTCTCCGTATTGATGGTGAGTTGGATGTGATTTGTGAGCAAGATTATGACCGTGTTGTTGATGTTGATGGAGTTGAGCCGGATCAAGATTTTGATACTCATTTCCGTAAAACACGTAATTCATGGGGAGGTTTGTCGAGGTCGGAGTGAGAATAGGGGAGCTGGACCCACTATTTGTTAGATTTGTGTAACAACTTCCGGATCCGGAGGTTGTGAAAGGGGTCGTACCATTTGTAGAGGCTACAGAGCTGATATCTGGGCTAAGTTGTTGCTGCTGTTGTTGTTGTGGACAGTCAACTGATCGACTGCAACTCTCCAGGCCATTACTGCTTTCATTACCAGTGCTCCCACCTTGGCAATACTCATTGCTCAACGTGAAAGTGCCTACTTCCGATTTAATTTTCAGATTTGAGATATCACTGCTGCCGTTGTTTGTGTAGTATGATGGGAACTCATTTTCTGGATGTGAGAGTGTGAGATGCTGGCCTTGCTGCTGCTGCTGGTGGACTTCATGAGGATGGAGATGCTGATGGTGGCTGTGGGGAAGGTGAGTTGACTCTGGACTGTGTTGATGTTGGGGTGATAAATTATACAAGGGGCTGCTGCTGGGAACCTGTTGATCCTCACCTGACCCTCCACTACCTGCGGATATGGTTTCAGTTGGACTCAGAATATTATCCATTCCAAATATTCCAGCTGATTCTTCGCCATGCAAATGGTTGAATCCAATAAAAGTCGACTCTTGGGTAGAGTAGGCCTCCTGGAAATTCCCACATAAAGAGATGAAAAATATTAAATGCATTACCTAACTATTTTATTCGTGTTCTCAGCATTTCGTAGATAATATTTTTCTAGATTTTCATGATTTCATGCATGGACCACATACAAATCTAATAGCATTGGCATGACGTATGGGAAATAAATTGAACTTGGTTGGTATTTATTGTTACTTCAATTGTTACTACTGTGGAGTAGCAAAAACCAAAAGTATGCTGGATGCTCTTGATAAAATACCTTTGAAAATATGCTCCATTTGTTCGTTCATTCTTTATGGTGGAAATCTAGTATGAGTTATTGTGATAAATTCCTTTCACATATTTGAATTCCATTCTGTGAATAAGTACCTGGTTTTCGGATTTCGAAATCGAATTTAACGCATTGCTCGAGAAAACGAATGCCCATTTATCCCTATTTGTAAATACATTGCGATATTTTGGATAATGTATATTATGATGATATTTCAGGTCAAACATTTAAAATTTACACCAGGTTAAAAAAAATGAATGCATGTTGTTTCAAGTGTGAAATGTGAGAAGAGAATTTTTACTCTGTGATGATCATTTGCAAAGTTTTGCACTGAAAAGGAGTGCGTGAACATATAATTTAGCTGATGCTATTTACGATCGCCAACCACACAGCACACATCGTCAACCCATTGTTGTTTTCTCACTGTCTAAATTTGTGAATTTTAAAACTTGGATAATGAAAAACTGTCTCGAGCCCGTGATGATCCATAATTACTAAAAACACATTTTATTATGTTCATTTCACAATGCTATGAATGCATTCCGTATACCAGAGGTGCGCTTTTGATGAGCGTACATTAACGCAAATAAAGCACAATTTTCTCCATTCTGAATTGCGTTCCCTGCAATTCTCCACCATCACACGTCACCCGTCGCCTTTCCTGATTTCAAACGTCATAAACCAGTTACTCTAAAACTACGACCACAAACAAAAAAGGTCTCAGAAGTGGTTTCAGATTAAAAGGAAACCTATACTCTGTCCTGCAGGTAATAATGATACACACATGTTTACGTATGGTTATTGTTAAAGACCCTATATGTTCGGTTTGAGTCGAGCACAACACGGATCTAATCAACGAGTTAGAACATATTTATAAATATAGACATGCGCGTAATATCCTCCTCAGAGTGTTATTATTATTAACAATCTTTCGGATGAGAGTCATACTCTGTTTTATTCTACCTTCAAAATAATATTATTATATATCTCATCCATTTATGTAACATGTTTTAACAAAAGCCTCATCATTGTCCAGGATGACAGGCTGAGGCGACTTGAAACCTTTACGGACGGACCAATCGGAGCCACTTTGTCAGTCAGTCTGTCAATCTTCAATATTTGAACGCTTTCTTCAACCTAATTTTTACACGCTTATAAAATATTGGTTATTTATCTCATCCCGTATATAATATATGCATATTATATACCTAAATAGGCACATGTAAATGAATCATGATAAATTCCTCTCATGAATGAAGAATAAGCGCAAGAGGATATATATTATGATAAATATTATTGATTACAGTCTGCGTGAATACTTTTACTTTCTATATAATGACGTTTAATAGCTTGTAGTTTTATGGCCCGTTATGCCATTTTACAGATTTTGAAAGCTGATGATGAGGACTTGAGAAAATCTTGCCTCAGTTCATGCTGCCCGTAATAAAGTTTGTTACACTTCTAATACCTACTCGGAAGTATATAGTAGTGGTTATGATTGTTATGAACAGACAAAAATATTTGTCATGCAGATTTAGTATAAACAGAATTATACGAGATAGAAAGGGAAAACATATATTATTGTGAAATGCTGCTTGCCTAATCAGAGTAAAAAGTAGTAATGTGTGTATTATAATGGACACTTGATTTAAGTTTCATAGGGTTCTGGACCGTAGCTAAATTCTTTTCTGATTGTTTGTTTAGCAAGACATGGCGACTACGGCGACAGACGTGTGCATGCATACTTGTGGAGCCTTTTATTGCTAATGCTTTTGTAAGTATTATTATATTATGGTATTATGTATGATATTTTTAAAGTCTCCTTGAAAAGCAACCATAATTATTATAACGATGTTTCTTATCTGGCTCCGTTTATCAACACTTGAGATGAGATGACTGACGGCAGAATTAAAATCTGATCATTTCAATAGATGGCTACCAATTGTAGCTATTGCCAGAATGATGTGACCAGGAGATGAGTTTAACAGATCGACTTATAAGAAAATAAGTTTGGTCTGTATCATGGATTTAAGTGTGATGTGTGTATATGCTGTGCAATGTGTTGGAACGTAAAACTTTTAATTATATTATGTATTTTAGAACATGATATAAAATATACTTTTATTACTGAATGTGAGGAAACTTGCAGTTTAATGAAACGTAGGGTTACCTATGCACATGCTAAAATTTTATTTTAAAACCTTAAATTGCACATCAAGATCGTTTGCAGGATAATTTATAATTGCTAATGAATTCCAGCTATAGTTTTAAAAAGCTCAACTTACCGACTCAAGAAGCTCCAGCTTCATGAAAGATTTTCCAGAACCGGGGCGAAGTGATACAGGTAGTGGTTCACCCTCATTGCATTTGGTATTGTTGTGAATGCTCTCTTGAGAGTTCATTGTGGAGCGATTTGCATTGTTGGTATCACAGTTGGAAGTGTTGTCACTTGAATTCATTTCGTCATCGGGTGAGTACTCTGCTTTGACTGCGATAGCCACCCCGCTACTAGTGACACCATCGGTGGCCATAATCATCCTTTCGATATCTTGCCACATCTGAAAAACGACAACAAGGACAACGATTTAAAATTTTAAAAAGAATGACATCCGGAACATATTCACTCTATTGTTTGCCTCTCCCACTAATTCTCTCGCTCTCTCCCCATCAACCTCTGTAGAGCAAAACATATTATAACACAATTCATTCAATTTTGTCTTTATTTTTACACTTGGCAAATTTCATCTCACATCCTAAACTATACCAGCAGACGATCACTCTGACCTTGGTAACATGTGAGTCGTCCCAAGAGGACCATTACAAATCCATTTATTCTACTGGATTTGCAGAAGATTAGTTTTAACACAGTTCTCAGCAGATCAACAAACGACTCTTGTTTTTCAGTTTCCTGAATTGCACTGGCTGGTGCCTTTCCCATGAGTGCAAGAACAAAAAAAAATTAATAGTACATACCTATCATCTCCAGCATTGATTCATGTATGTAGACCTTAAACACACCATGATACATGCATACCTGCACCATTTACTAGCCTGTTCAGATATATATATATACAAGTGATTAATGTGTATATGCATACTGCAATGAAATGTATTGGGCTGCATATATTTCAAATCTAAAAAAAACTAAGAATGTGGTTTTGTAGTGCATTCCTGAATTCATTTTTGTCTCTAAAATACATTATTCCTTTTATTGACTCATATTGGATACCTTTCCTCTCGTCTGCCCTAATAATAATACGCAGGAGGACCAGAATTGTTGCATTTAAATACAAGTTATTCACATATGGGAATAATAAATCATATAAACTAACAATAAATTCTAAAACGAGAAGTTTTGTATATTATGCCATGTAATATGTGCCAATGCACAATGGTCTCACACAAAAAAGATGAAAGCACAACAAAGGAACAGTGCAACGAAGCAGCAACCCAGGAGCATTGTGATGATCTGATGATATTGTGAACTGTGAGTGTAGGCACAGGAGGAGGATAGTCCACAGAGAATACGGAAGCAAAAGTATTACATGAAAGACTGTTTAGAAATATGCAAAGTGTAATTTTTTCAGCTAGACACAAAAGGTTTTATTATTTTTGACTACGATGCTCTCTCAAAGTCAAAGGCAAGGTCTCTCATGGTTTAATATGATAATGAGTCACATCTACAAAGGAATAAATTGAAATTGAAATCACTACCGTGAGGATGATGATGATACTGTCGCTTACCACCGCTACTACCACTGACTGATTCTCTTTTTGTGATGGTGATGATGCACTGGAATGATAACAGAGCATTGTTCTCATCACTCTTTTTATTTATTAAAAACTCAGTGACAATACCAGATATATCATTGTTTTTTGGCAAATGATTTAAAAAGATGATTTCAGTTCTGGGCCATTGGCAGCATCTTGGAATTTCTGCATTATTACATGTGTAAGGGAGGACAAAGAAAGGTTGAAAATGTACAAGACAATATCATGTTGAAAGTTAATCCCTATATCGGCTCTAAATTTCAGTACTACTAATTTAACAAATTAAGCTAGATTGTATTAGTTGTGGATTTAATGCTACACTTTGTATTTACTTGAAAATTTGAGTTTTTGACAAATTCACAAGTTTATGAGAATTTTTGAGCGGTCTTCCCACAACATTAAGACTTGCTTCATTCAAAAGATAATACACTGGAGAGATGGTAAACATGCAATTCGTGACTTTAGTTCATAGCCTCATGATTACTTTTGTCTTCACTTGTAACACCTACATTACATAGGTATATGTTATTTATGTGCGATCTTTATGGATTATTACAATTCAGCAAAGACAAACATCTACTTGATGCTTCCCACCGATCAAGAAAGCCTTTAGACTGCCTCGCGGTTCTTACTTGAATAAATACAGAGAATATTATCCATCATGTCAACATGTTACTCTTCTGTACCCACAAATTAATCTTTAAAATAGGACAAGTGTCACAGTTCTCACAAAAGCTGCGTAAGACTAATGCCAGTACAAATGCAGTGAAACAAAAGCAGGTAAATAATAAGTAAGCTAAAGTCAATAGGATATTGCAACCTCAAAATTGATTTTTATTATTTAGTAATCACCGCATACACATAAAAATAGAAGGAAAAATATCCGAATATTATGTAGAATGTGCATATTTGGGACAAGCTTTATTGGTGGTACGCATGTACTAGTATTTAGTGTACACTTCCTCAAACAGTATGGTGACTATAGAGGTTTTAAAACGGGATATTGGTCGCAAGGAAGCTGAAAAAGTCACAATATTTACCAAGATACCTCACAAAGTGTCAATGCTCTCCATTCACCGGAGTATTTTTAAGAGGAAATTGATTTGGCCCCCAGAAAGGAACAAACATCTTTCAAGGTGTGACTCACAATGTGAAATCTTCTTTTGATGCGTAAGCGCCTCCGCTTCACCTTTGTCAGTTCTTGTCTTGAAATAGTACTACTCATCAAAATTATTTTCCAATTTACAACTTTAAATTTAATTTGAAACGTGATTTTTTATCAGTTGCTTGTTTGTGCGGCATGAGCAGTTAAAAAATATCTATCCGATTAAGTATTGCATAAAAGAGGGCGTGTGTGTGGTAAAATGGTAAGCTAGTAAAGGGTGGAGGAACACCGGTCAACAAAGAGATTTTCAAAGGTTGGTGAAGAACGCCATGGTCGAAGATGAATGAATCTTTTTCGTTTTGCACGAGTGAGTGAAGAAAATAGGTCTCTGCATTATTTGCAGTAAAAGCTGTGCGCTTTGTGCCTGACACGGCACAACTGGTGTCAAATAATGAATGAACATTAAAATGTCTAAAACTGATCTTTGGTAATAATGCACTCGTGCGTATTTCTCCTACACAAACTTTTGATTTTCAAATGACTAACAATAGCTGTTTGGCCTAAATAATATTTATGACACAACTGTGCTTATTAATTGGATACAATACAAGGAAATCACATGTATTATTGCCATGATGAGGATACTGTGTCATGAACATAAAATCCATACATACATACATTTCAATGCAAAATCAATCATTTTTATGATCAAGGCTCAGTCTTCAGTAACTAAATTTACATAATTGAATTACTTAATTATAATTGAAGAGACAAAATTACATTTGCAAAATATAAATAGATATTATTCTATTCTAGGACACGCTCCAACAATAATATTTTTATAGCCATGTTTACGACCTTATTCATTTGATTGTCATTTCAAAAATAAAACCATTTACGAACGTACTTATATTACAAAGGAACAAACTGAAACGACAAGCTACCTACACATATTTAGTTATTATTTTCGAAAGTTAGTCTCCCAGGTTTAAAAATAACTGAATCTAAAACATGTTTGTCACTTATCAGTGACTGCGTTACAAATTACTTTAAGAGATTCTAAACCTCATCTTTCGTTTTGCTGCTTAAACTATAAATATTATGCTTTGAAATGTGGTTCAATATATATTGTTGTTCTGGAAGTCTAGTTGCGAGTGTGATATATGATGTTCAAAGCATTTACGAATGAAATGTGCGTAGTGTGTGTATTTGTAAAATGAAAAATGAAATGAAGAATTCAATTTCGTTTAAATTAGAAGGAAAGGAATGCATTTCTAAATACATAACATTAAAGTCGTACGTAAGTTAGTCTCCATCAATGCTGCCATATGCACCTATTCTGTTATTTTACAACTTATGTCTCTGATATGAGAGCATTCCATTATTACAGCCATACACTTACAGTCGTTTGAAATACAATTTAGCTGTTTACGTTTTTCAAAAAAAACTGATGGTCTTGTAAATGCCTTTATAGGAATATAAATGAATGTTTACAATAATAAGTACAGACAGACAGAGAGGCAAGTAGTAGTGGGTAGATTGAGAGAAAAATCATAAATGGTAAAAAGATATTTTTTCATGCAAGAAAGTTACTTCACAGAAAGGTGAAAGAGTCTAGGGTTCAGTTGAGAACAAGATTTTTTGAATAGTTAAAGTTATTACGGGGTTCCTTTCTACACATATTAGATGAGCATCTATCTCTGTTGTAGTTTGAGTAATAAGTTGTGAATGCAGGCTGCACAAAAAAAAAGAAGATTCCTTTTTAGGACTTATTGGAACTTCATTACCTCTCTTATTCTTGTTTTAAACCAATAATTTTGGTATAGGAACACATATGCACATAAACACAACAGCAACAAAAAACGACTTCCCCATGAATATAATGTGCCACAAGAGAAGCAACAAAAAGTCAAACGTCATGTCATTCTTCTTATTTTTTGGTTATGTACTCTCATAATTCATAAAATATAATCATGGTAAGATTCACCTTTAAAAGATTGCTGCGTTGTAAATTGATTTTTCTCTAAACAACTAGGAGAATTTCAGGGTTTAGCATTCTTTAATGATAAGCTTGGCATCTATTATTAGGGCCAAGCTAGCAGAACGTATTCGTTGTTTTTTCTCTGTATATACAATGTTTAATCTAATTTAATAAAATTAGCGCTTGTTTTGGAGCATTTTAAAGTAACGAGTTCATCTATCGTTTACATGACTTGACAAAGGATAACAATGTGTCGTAAACAAAGGGAACGACGTTTTGAACTTTTTTAATGGCAAAGACTGATTACTGCAGCCCTCCCACAACCGCTTGATGACAAGAGTAAAAACTATAATAAAACAAAAAGCAACATTAAAAATAAAATGTGTACATGTGCTTTAATAACGTTTATATGGAGGGATGTCACCAGCACTTTTACTATTTTTTTTCATTTTCTGTATGATTAGATTGGATTTCAGGATTGTCGCGGGGAGAAATAAGCCGTTTTTACGACAACAATGTCAAGTACAGGTTGTGTGTTTATTGCTGTGTCTCTATCTCTATGGCTACCACAAAGACAAAGTATCGCAAAACTACAGACAACTTTCATCATTATTATTTGTAAGGCTGAGACTAGGGGCAATAATAATATAAATATACATTGTATACTTAAACGAGCACATATATCTCAAGAAAATTTACTTTTATGGCTCATATGTAGAAAGGAGAGGGAGATCAGCTAGTTTTTCAGAAAAAGTAAATGGAGTTTGCAAAAATTAAATGGTATAGTTTCTTTTGCAACCACCTCAAATCAAAGTGGTCTTCATGTCACCAGTCACTTCTTGAATGACGTTAAAATTTTAATATCAGCATATAAATGCTTTGAAACTCGGAGTTAGGATTGAAACGTGAGAAAGGGTTGACAAAGGTTACTTATCTTCCTTGAAGAGTCATTTCCCTACTACAAAGTAAGAACCCCGAAAATATTACCCATATTAAAAACATGCATAATACATTATCTTAATAATAATGAACTAGACATAAAGAGGTTTATGGAGAGTTTTTTGCAACTAAATTCTAGAAATTGTCAGATTTGATATACCCGTAGAGGGAAAAACTGACCTGTTCTCTCTAAACAAGAAGAGACACATTTCCCAACGTTTTTCTGAGACATCTTAAAATTACGAATTCGTAGATTATAAATATTGTGGTATTGTTGTTGTAGTAAACTGGAATGGTACTCAAAATCTATTTCATTATACCATATGAACATACTTACAAATGAATTTTTCATCCCAGCCAATATATCATTTCAGAAGCTAAGACAGCCGTCGTACTTAAGACTCGGCAGGGAGTACAATGTGGAATTGCACAGGAGCTTTAAGTGTTCCTCCATGAACAAGTGATTCAGACATGAATTCTTGTTTCTCGTAAACACGGAACATTTTTCCATGTTAGTGGTAATTTACAATATTATCAAAAATGAAAACAAGCGTTGAAAAATTTGACTTTGGTCTTTAAAATGACTAGAGAAAAACCATAGGAACCTTTACGTAAATTTTCATCATTGCCTACTGTGATTATTTCTAATATTGCTCAAACTCATATACCGTGTCTACTTTAACATAGTTGACGGCAAGGTCCACTAGCTATTAAAGTAGACACATACACAAGCACCATGATCCTGGACTACTGCATTCAAACAGCTATCTCAACAAGATACTCCTTAAGAAACTGTTCATACAAGTATGATTTCTCCAGGAATAAAACGTTAAATAAACGCATTGAGGCATTTACCACCTGGGAGAGATGTGGCTTTTTACAACCTCCTTTTATAATATTATTACGAGAGAAAAATCTTTCTTTTCTTACGGCTGTCACCAAGTGTTGAGAAATTAACGGCTATGACCTTTCAACAACTGGCCTCTTCTATAACCAACACACCATATATGCAGACCTAAAAATATCATCTTTTGTTATCCATACTGTAAAAAGACATTAAGTAAAAGAACCAATGCTGGATAATAACAGTTAAACTCATGTAAAAACTGCGAGTTAATATATTGACGGTCAACTTTTACTGCCTATTAGACACGTTTTAATAACTTGGAATAAAAATTAAGTCCATAAATTCTCTAAATTTTATATGCAAGTTGCATATTGGTTCTGTCTGATGGCCATCTCCTGTGGTCGTGTATTTATATCGCTATGATAGCTTCTACGAATACAAATACACAGAAATAGAGCTCTCAATAATTTTCTTTGAAAGGCAAAGATGCCAAAATGTAATAAGAAGATAACTTTGTATTAATTTTATAGGCATTTTCAGAAATTTATGAAACAATTATGCATTTAGATACACATGAAGCTTGTATATGTACTTGAATCGTTATATCTTTATATGCGCATGTGTACGTCTAGTTTTACTTTATTTATAGAAGAAATGTAACGATTCATTGAGTATATAGGGACAGTTAAAAACCTATGATATCTTATCTTTATTGCACCAAGATTGACTTAACTAGATGTACCAATTGAGTATCAACTTTTGTTTATGTTTGTCTGCTCCTTGTCCCTCCAAGGAATATGACTTTTTTTCTCTGTCTGTCCGTCTGTCTGGGATTGATTGGAACAGGTAAACTACTTTATTTCCTTACTCCTTCTCAAAATCAATAGAAGAAATACGTAGAGAAACGGACAACAAAGAGGAATATTTTCCTTTAATAAAGCTACAACAAATTTGTTGCGTGAATGAAAGATAAGCACAATTTGAAGACCGAGTGCTCGCTGTTGTTATTGCTGATGGTGGTGTAAGGTGTAATGAATAAACGGGATCGACGTCGATAGAGAGTGAGAGGGGAAAAGAGACACGTAAGACATTTTTACCTGCCTAACATTATGATCTTATGGCGAGCTTGTGAACGTGTTCCAACTGACTTATTTATTTAATACATTGTGTATATCTATTACTCTGGCAAACAACCCCTAATTACGCATCTCAAGCTAGAAAATAAAGACTTCAAGTAGTTAGAGCTTGGAACATGACATGAGAATCAGACGCGGAAAAAGACACGTTCAGGATGTAATGGTTTGAGGCTTTGTTTTTTTCTTGGATGTTGATGGCTTGAGAAACTAAGCGATGCTCACAGACGGGTACTATATGGCACTTGATGGGGAAAACGATAACAATTACTTACCTTCGTAGTTTTTCAACAGCCAGCCGTGTAAAGAACTTGCCTTTACGCATATTATCTTTTTTCTCTCTCTTTTGCTCTTGCAGTTCTGGAACCTACTCACTTGTAGTTAGGATCAGAACCTCTACTTATCTACCATACTACTTATCAGGATCATATAAGTGTGGATGACACGAATATCCCATTTCATTTCTCTGTTTCCTTTCATGTTTTACTAATTCTATTGCTAACATCTTGTGAATATTCCAGGTATCAAACAAAAGTTATTTATTTAAAGGAAAAAAGCCTTTTGTTTTGTGTGACATGCTCAATATCATCTCAGCGACTTATTCATGACATTATGACACATTCGATCATTTTAATCTATGAGACTTTTTGTTTAAATTGAGGGATATTATGATAACAGGAAAAGCAACTTTAAATAAAATAGATGGATGGTGACAAATACATACGTGTAATAAATACTCTTCAGTTATACCTATTCTAGATATTGTAATTAGGATATAATTAAAAGTTAAAGAAAGGTCTTTCATCTTACCTCTTGAAATTCACCAACAGGAGCTGTGGGTACGATGATTTGAGAAGTTCTGCTACCGCTCATGCTTCCATGAAGTTGGCAGTAATTGGTGTGACTTTGTAGATTGCTTAATCAATTAAAATAGCACAAAAATGTTTCAGTTCAACCAATATAACCTGGTATAGTGCGCACTTTTAGTTATTTTACAATTCATTACTGACAATGCTCAAGACAAGTAATCAAGGTCTTAATATTCTATTTTTTTCCAGAATGTATTCCAGTTAATTCACTCGATTTGTTTGATCAGTAAAACTGTCAATTATTAATAGATTTTTTTAAACCACTGCACTCGCTGCGTTGGATTGTTTTTCATTTCAACAGAAATAATGCAGATTTCATCATGTGGATCATCTTCTCGGAAGTGAGCAAACAACTAACTAAAACATAAAAGTTTTTGAGTAATTTTGTACAAGGTTAAAACTTGTAAGGGCTCATCCTCACTTGTGACTTGATATTACAGAGTGGTAAAAAAAATGATGAGCTCATCATCGGAAACGGAACTTAACTTGTTGATCAAGATGATGGTACTGATAAGAAGTAAAGATGTACACAGAGTAATTTTCATATAAAGGAATGGTTATTAAAAGTATCGCGTTGCCACTTAAGAGTGAGCAGTCTCGTAACGAGTTTAATCTTAATTATCTCCAAGGACCCTGACAACAATATTGTTTACTTCCAGAAGATCAAAATAATGTAAAACTAATACAATGGTGGTGTGTGTCTGCTATATCATCCACCACCATCACTACGAACGCTCTTACAATGATGCTGCTGCTCTTTCACGCATGAAAGAAAACGACGAAGACGATATCAACGTGCTAAGGGCTTCTCTATCAAAATGCGAGTGTGTAAAAAAGTCTGTCTCTGAGCGTCTCTACCTTGCCACGGAAGTGGACCAACTGAGGAGCTCAGTTGAGTTGCCTCAGCTCTAAGTATCTGAAAACTAGCTGAAACCTACCTGTGCGCACAACAATGCAAATGCACAAAATGCTGTTGCACATGCGAGTATACGTTACAGCTTTCTGTGGGTTGGTTGATAGCAGGTAGCCCCCAATAGTTAGCAGACGATCAACGTAGAAAAGCATTACTTCTACAACAGGTAGTCCAGCAGGCTAAAAAAAATACGACTCAGGCAAACGATATATGATATTATTCAGTGTTTGTTCTCTACGTCTTTTGGTATCTAAAGTAAAGTGTGTAGATGATATTACCCACAGAAAGGGATCCTTTTCACCCTTCATTGTTGTTCACTTACATAACCATGGTAGTCCTTATGGATACTGCATGTATGGTTAGTGCTTACCTGATTAAATACGTAAGTATGATGCTATGCAAATCAAATCAAATATTTTTTGAGCGTCGAGTGTAAAAAAGCATGCATAGGAATGGTCATCTTCTTTGAATAGGAGTAAAGGATTCGTCTCTTGGCGGCCGGTAAACCAAGAGATTATCCATTCAGTTTAAAACCATTGCATTGGGGCCTCTCCATTTCACCATAACACAACATACATGCATGCAAACTCGCATCCATTAAGGACAGGAAATTCTTCTTTGTTCTCCAGCAAGACTACGTCAACTACAAACGGTAAGGCATACGACAGAACAATTCATGACAGAAGCACAGGGCTACTTCAAATGTTACTGATGATTTAGTTTAAAACATCAATAATATTCAAATAACTATTTATTCTTTCACTGATTCCCATACATTTATTTTTACACATTACTGAATACAAACTTGAAAACAAAACCAATGACAGTTTTTATTATTATGGACGGTTAATTGTACAGCTGTATAGGTAGGCTATTACATTACCTATGTGAGAGCTTACTGTTTCATGAAGTACCTAGTAAGCATCTTGTATTTTTTTAAACTTGCTGAAGTGGATTCATTTATGACTTAAATTGAATTTATCCAGGCTTTCTTTATGATACGGAATTAGATAATGAATATATTACCACAACGTATAATTATGTGAAATTTGAGACTAATGGTGTAAGACACGGGTGACAATGAACTTGTTGCGGTTGATCTCACGAGGAAATCAAAGAACAAAATAAATGGAAATGATCTAACCTTCATCGTCAAATCAAATGCATAATCAATTATGAGTTCCTTTTTTATCCTAATTACCACACAATGTTTAGCTAATAAGCTTTAAAAAATCAGATTCATTAATTAAATTTTTACTACAAAATAAGTAATCTTCAAAGTTTTGCGCAGCATAATCTTGGTTCATTGTATTGTACTCTGTAAAGTGTCCAGAATCCAGAAACCAAGTTAATTATAATAGCCGTGGAATCTCATTAAGCAAGTTATTGATAGCATGCCTACAAGTTAATGCTTATGTACAAATAAACACAGACTTTGGCATGATCTTGTACGACGGATATCCTCAGTAATAAAGATGTGCATGTAGTTTTAACATTTTTTTCAAAAAAATATGTTTTACCCTTGCACGAGGGCGAGATTAAGGAAGCCGTTTAAAATCTTAAGTAAAACATCACTTGTAATGTAGCATTCTGCATGTTTATATTGGGAGGACATTAATTTAATGTTTTAAGAATCTGACGAGGAATACAAAAGTTCTCCATGGAAGTTATGATATGATGCATCACAATGTACACGTCATATCCCTACTCCTACTACCATCAACGATACCAAACGAGAACTCATTACATATTACGTACCTATCTTGCTTCTCTGTCCATCTGCCTGTTTTATATTTAGTAAATAAATAAATCTGCCAAGTACAATAAAACAAAATTTTTAATGGCTAGGAAGATGATCTCTGAAAGTATGATTATAATTATAGGGCTTAGTTTTGGAAAGATGTTATCTTCAAGTATTTAACAATGGAGAACAAAAGGAAAGAAGATCATCGTCTCTCAAGGGTCTTCTGTGTCCATCAAGAGCGAGCAAAGTAATGGAAAATCATGACTGCGAACTGCAGGGAGGGCTCATCACCAGATCGGAAGTGAGAACTCACCATTATCATGATCATTACATGAAACAAAATGCGTCCAACTTTTGAGTGACCTCTCTTGCTGCACTGACATAGAAACTTTAACAATACACCAAGTATCAAGTTCAATGGAATATCTTTGGCATTGACGATGTACGCACATTTAAATCTGAGAGGAAGCAGCTCTTCGCTCTTATCATCACAATAAGTGGCAGCAGCATAGTTTGCTTGATACGCTAAAATTATTTGCATGTTGCTGCCAGTAATTACGAATAAGCAACTGTTTTGTAAAGCGGCATGATACTTACATTACATGCTTATACAGTAAACGATGTGCACAGTTGCATCTTAAACTATAAACAGGCAAATGGTAATTCATCATGATAGTTTTTTCTTCGTCATAGGGATCAGTTTATAAGTTAAATTGACCACAGCCAAATGTGCGTACTCATACGACACAACTGAATAAACAGCAACGAGCAACGCAAGCATAGTTCTATTAAAACTACAACATCAATATCAGTTATCGGTTATTAATAGTTTTATATTAAAAATAGGGATCTATTGTTTGAAATACAAATCTCACTGACTAATCTCAAGTTTTGTGGTTCTATAATATGTAACCACAACTTAAGGGTTTGAAATGTTGCTCTTGCAGTAGTCATCATGACCTTACAACTGCTCAATATATTTTTCAGCAAAAATACAAGAGCAAATTTTTAGCTTTCCTGCAAGAAAGGAAAAAAATAACAATGATGCCAAGATTGCAATTTTGATAAATGTTTGGTCATTTTAATAAAGATTGTAGGTAACGATAAGCTTCATGTGTGAACAAAAGAGGAAGGAATGCTGTGATAAATACATATTACGTGCTTGCGTATTTATTGCTCATAAAGAAGGGACAAAGCGTATATGCTTGCTATTATAAGATGTAAATGTGGTGCATTGTAAACTGAGAGATGAGAGATGAATGAAATCTATTTTCGTTCTTTTACTCCATGCACAAGATTAGTTTGCATGCCTACATGCATAGGTAAACACCAATAATTGCTGTTGTAATAATAGTAATAAACTGCAGGTGTATCACTGTTTTAAGGAGAATGCATGATACACACACCTACATGTATTGTGGCTGGCTGAGTCAACCAATACAGCAGACAAAAACTTTACACGTTGAACACATGCGTTTTCATAGAGAAAAGAATGTACTCGTGCCCTAGTACAAGGTTTTTCTATCGTAGCCTTTGGCATTTGACAGGGTCTTCACTACTCCTGCTAGACTAGTTTAAATCAAAGTGCAATGCTAAATCAGTCAAATATCAAATTCAAGTGCATTCTGCGTCACGCCTGCCTGCATCTTTAGAGCTGCTTCGAGCAGGTAGCAGCAAAGATAAACTAAGAGGAACTATAACTCTATTATTGTGACCACTCGATCTTAATTTTTGAATCTAGTGGAGACCCAAAAATTGGTGGTCAGAGAATTCAGAAAAATTGCATAAAAATGTAATGAATTCATGATTTTGATAAAAATCAATGTACATCGTTTGTGGGAATAGTAATAGTTGTACGTGTCTCTAACGAGATCAAAATACCGATGCTAATTACAAGTTGGCTGAATACTCGAAAGCCAACTTTATTTTGTTTTACTAACGTATAAAGTTTAATTGTTGTGTTGAATTTCTACGCATAGATTGATTGTGCTATTGCACATTCTGTTGTAGCTAATATGTAATTGGAAATAGTTTTTAAAACTGTATTGCGTTGCATATTGCAATCAATGATATATGTCATTAAATGTCATTAAAATATTCAATTTTTCAGAGAAGATAACAATTTCTTCAGTATGGGTAATATGAGAATTTTTAATATTC
>JAQIXW010001054.1:0-22006 GCA_034700685.1 Willowsia buskii
CATCCCACACAAATCAATACATCTATTGCGTAGTACTTATTTGAATTTTTTATTAAAAGGCCACAAATTGTAAGTTTATCCCATATATTTTACATACTGCACTAGAATGGACGGTCAAAAGTTGTTCCATATAATCAATGTACTCTTGAGGGCGTCTTGACATCGAATACAATAATCCGTTTTCATAAAGTCGAGTGTAATGTGTAATGATTGAATGAAAGAACGATCATGGTCATCAGTTATATTATAAAGTTGCCAGTACCATACGCAAATATTGTGAACAAAACAAGGGCGCATATGAATATGGATGCAAGCATTTTGAAAACTTAAATGAAACAAAAAATATAAATATACATTTTTTGTGAATTAGGCATTGGCACAAATCAAAGAAATGTGCTTATTTTTTAACATAGCTTCAAAGCTTAATGTACACTTTTTTCTTCGTTTTTTATTGTTCGAAAACTGTAAATTTATATAACAATAAAGGCGCGTTTAGTGAAAAATGTGATTCAAACATTGGCGCTTAAAGTAGCGGAAGAGTAAACTCTTAGAAACTATTCGTTTTGGGTTTGGACAATAACATGCATTGAATTCATCCCAGATAGGAAATTAAATGGTCTGAATAAACACTTGGATAAATATTTATTAAACCATGGGTGCATTTTTCGCAACTTGGCCGGAATAGAAAGACAGACAGGATCGCTTAATCTTTTAAAAAACTGTAGATTCATACACTCCCGTCCCAGTTGATGAATCTGTGTTTTTGTATTCACTTTCTACAAAATATCATATAATATGGCACTTATAAGTCGTCCTCCCCCATTTTTGAGCCAGGTCTTTGGTCCCACATTATCCCAATTCATAATTTTATCACCTCACCTGAGCATATTATTATGGCTTTGTATTCTATTGAATTTGTGGATCCGCTCACACAGGTTTTTCGTTTTTCCTCTTTTGTTGCAAAATCTCTGTACAAAAAATAGAATCCCAACAACTAAAATCACCCACCATTGTCGATCTTCTCCCCCACCACCAACCACTCTCCCTCTTCTTTGCCCAGTTTGTATGAAAGTTGTATAATCCCTGGCTGCATATTCCGACCATTCTACTGCACTTTGCGTTCACACAGAAGCAGTGCCTAGCATAACAATTTCTTCGTCTTCCAAATAATGATGATGAATTTCGATGAATGAAATAATGAGCGCATCATGCATTACAGCTTAAAGTGTTGACGATTCTCTCTATAATAGCCAACACTGCTTCTGTACAGATTGCATTTGGTATTATCTTCAACAATCACGACTGCACATAAGAATTGTTATCAATTGTTCGTCGTGTCATCATTATCATCATCGGATTTTTTAAAGTACTTCTTCTGTTCTGCGTGAGGGTATGCATTGTTCAAATATTATATAGTTTTTTGTGTGTGCGCGCAGGCCCTTCATTTTTTTTATTCTGTAAAGAAGAAGGTACCCAATTACCCTGCTTTTTGACAAGGCTTGGGAGACACATAACTTTGTGGACTAGTAGGACTAGTATTACGCATCCATTTCTTACGAATGGGGCTGTACATTCCTAATGCAATTATTAATATTCTGATAAAATGATAAGGAATTTAGAATTTAGTGAATTTAGTATTCTCTCAAAGGATGAATGACGCCATATGCGATTGTGGTAATAGCGTTTTTATGCAACAATCATGATGATATGATGACTGACATCTCATTTTTTTTCTATGCTGTTGAGAATTTTAAGGTAACGTTTTTGTTAAAGCCAGGCTAAATCTCTAGAATAAAAAAAGAGAACGAAATGATGATGATGATGCTCCATCATATTATCAAAATGTGAGTGCACTGCAGTGACTTCATGCGGGTTATATAAAAGGCACCTTCACCACACATGGTGATTGTCAATTTGGGTCACGACTCGTGGACACCGTCAAAAAACTGTGCTCATCTCTGGGAGAGATATATTTTTGTTAAAAATGAAAGGATTCGTAAGTTTCATTTCTATATTTGAGTGAACGTGTTAAGAAGTGAATATTGTGTGTTTTTTGATATTTTCAGGAAAGATTGACGTAATTTAAATAAAATTTGTTTTTCACAAGGTGGTGACAGCGCTAGTCATTGGAGCAGCGGGAATAGTCACTGCTGGAATTGGTGGGGGTTTTGGGGGTGGAGGTAAACACAAAATAATTCATTACGTCGATTACTGGTAAAAAGTTGTTCTTAAACTATTTTGGGTTCTTCTTTTGAATTTCAGGGGGAGGCTTTGGAGGAGGAGGTGGAGGCGGTGGGGGAGGCTATGGTGCTCCAAGTGGTGGAGGAGGTGGAGGTGGATATCAGCCCGCTCAATTTTCTGAAGGTCCTTCCAGTGCTGGGATCGTAGATGACGCACTTCTTGCACAGGTCGCACAAGTGTTGAGCCAGCAAGGAGGAGGTGGCAGCAGCGGAGGAGGAGGCGGTTATAGTGGAGGTGGTGGTGGTGGCGGAGGAAGTGGATACGGCGCCCCTCCTGCCCCACCGTCTTCTGGATATGGAGCACCCGGAGGTGGCGGCGGCGGAGGGGCTCAATTAGATAGTCCAAAACGTGCACAACTCGTTGGTAGCTTTTCCAGCACAAGTGGTGGTGGTGGCGGCGGCGGATACAGTGGCGGAGGTGGCGGTGGAGGTGGATACAGTGGTGGAGGCGGAGGAGGTGGCTACGGACGTTAAAAGCAAATACCCCTCAACCTCAACGCGGCTCGCTCAAATTAAAGGAACAGAACACGGACAAAAAGATACATTACGTTTTAAAGGAAAAAAAGTTGCCATTCATTTTTATACAGATTATTCAGCAGACTTTGAATAATTATTTGTTGTGATTCAGTAGAAATTAATTTAATGAAAATAGCACCAGCGAACAATAAAGTCAGACATATATAACTTTATTCTCAGCTTTTTCCTATTGACAAGCCATCATGAACATAAAATTATCCATACACAGATCTGTCTCAGATTTGTCCTCGAATATCCCAATTTGCCACTGATGATCGGATGTTACGATACGATACTTTTTCATCAAACCAAAAACATAATTTGCTAGAACAAGTGAATCCTTCATGGTTGTTTTAAAATATTGTAATAATCAGAATGTTCATACCTAAGTTCTTATCACGAAATTGAATACAACGTTTACTATTGGACTTTTGCGGCTGCATTTTCTGCCTTTTGCCTCATTGCCTCGCCCGCCGTTCCAGTATCTCGTCGTATCTTTTGGCCATGACATAATACGAATGGCATATTCCGGGAAGTATTCCAAGAATAGTAAGCACAATATTAACCCATAAGTCATCACAGCACCCGAACCATATCCATACAGCTAGTGGGGGTGCAACGAAGCAGCAGATTATCATGAGAATATCCTCAATCGACATTGTTTCAATTGGTGCCATTTCTTTAACAAAAGTTACGCAACTAACGTTTGTTAAATAAAATAGGGCTCCGAATCTTTCACAATGGTTCCAGCCTCCAGTTAATACCGTTTTATTACATAGGACTGTCTTGTTGAGGATAATATCAAGCTCTTATCATGGAGATCGTTAATAAGCCGTTTTGCTTGTCGCAGGCAACCCAATCATAATCCTCATCAAAACACATTTCGAATAATCATAAATAGTGCTATGTTTTTTTTAAATCTTTATTATCTGCGTATTAATATAATATTGAAAAAGAAAAGTAATTGACATGGCACTTGTTATACAGTATCTTTTCAGCGATTAGGATCAGAATTCAAAGGGAACTACGTACATATTCATATTATACAAGTAAAAATGAAGAAACTCGTATATCTTTCACAAAAACCACAAAAACAGTATACATTCAAATCACATTCAACACAAGTCCGATGACTTCCGTGCTATTAAATTACCTTTGTTAAGCTACTTTACAAAAAAGCGTTTTCAAACACTGAACAGAGTATAGTTACTAATTCGCGTTCTAAAAACTTTTAATTATTTTAATGATGGTGGTAATGATGATGGTGAGGTGGTGGAGGTCCAAATCTAAACACAGGGAGAGGAAGTTTGTACACTGGAGCTGGGGCATGGTGAGCGTGGTAATGGTGTGGGTTATAGGAGTAATGATGATGGTCTTCTTTCAGAGGATAGTGGTGGTCATCATGGTATGCGTGATGGTGGTAGTTATCATAGTGGGGCTCCACCTGATACACCTTGGTGTATGCGTCTACCAAATGGGCCGGTTCTGGATGACTCAGCAAAACCTTACCACGACCTTCGTGATCGCTCAGTACTTTGGTGACATGATGCCAGATTTCATCGTCAACGAGTCCATGATCTCCTCCAAAAACAGCGACCACACCAAGTAGCAGAACACCGCAGCACTGGACAAAAAATTTAAAACGTCAAGTTAAAAAAATCTTTAAACAAAATACAAAACTCGTTAAACCAAACTAACTACACGAGATAAAAGACTCAACTCACCAAACTGTTAAAATTCATTTTTGAGAACTGATTTCCTTAATTAGCTCCTTGTAAATGCTTGTTTGTTGGTGGTTAATTGACCGTGGCTTTGTAGCAAGTGTGACCGTCAGTCACCGACCCAGAAAGCTTTTATACTAGCAATTTTCCTCCTCTTTTGATCAACTGCTGAAAAATGATCTTGATGCCGAAGATGAAGCGAGAATCACTTCTTTTTAAAAAATTGTCGTTCTTTTCCCCTCTCCTTTGTCTCCCAGCTTTATCCACTTACAAGACTCAAAGTGATAATGATAATTATTATGTTCGTTGCAGCCAATCCACCTTCATCGCTCTTAATCAAATCAACACAAGAAAGAACAACACCCTCCCCATCGAAAATCCCATCCACCTCCACCTCAACATCTCTCTCCAACTACCTTGCTCACGGAGGAGCCTCAAACGCATGGTATCTGTAGCGCACTATATTTAAGCAGCACAGCCTCCAAATCCAATAAATCTTTTAACAAGTTTGTTAAGTGCTCAGTCTTATCATAGGTTTTTTTTGATAACTTTTACGCAACCTATTATACAACAAAGAATAACAGTGTCTTGCGTACTATTGCGTATACACGCACATACACACAACAGAAGCGACAGATTAAAACGTAACAAGAAAACATTTTTTTTTGGTGCTGAGGTGGTATACGGCGAACGATTATGGAGGAGACGTACAGAGAATATATATTTAGCGAACATGGAGGTCGACGAAAAGGAAACACATTTTTTTTTTGAAAAATTGCAATGCAAGTTGCAAGATGCATAGTAATAGTAATAATGATGTATAGGTATATAAATGTGGGCATATATGACATGATCATGCCAGAAGTATTAACATTTTTATTCGTCTATACAACCGCCGGCTAAAACAGCAGCGCAGCAGCCCTTTTTTCAAGTAACTTATTTTTCTCTAAAAAAACTCATATAATGTGTAATAAAAATGTAGAGTAGAGTTATTAATGTTGGCAAGTTGTTTCATCTATTAGCCAGCTATTATGTAAGAAAATGAGTAAAATAAGGTAAAGTAGCAGTACTCCTCGGTTGTAGAACAATTCCTGTAAAAATCACACCAACAATGACTCTGCATGAGAGATATTTGAAAGCGCATGTCTTTGCAAAGGTGAGGTACTGCTAAAATTACGTGATCTATGAGGATTCATGATAATTGAGCGCTAGATGCTGAACTCTTTTTTAAAAAGAAATGATTAAGTGGAAAACAAAAACAAGAAACTAGAGAGCTCTAAAAACTCTAAATATGATGATGATGGTGTGAATCTGTGAATGTGACAAAAAGGTAATGGCTATTATGCGCAACTATTATTGATGGTATGATAAGTTACTTTTTAGCATATATTGCATTTATATTTTATGACCATTTGTCGAAACTCGAAACGTTTTATTAACTTTTGGCAGCAAACAGTAGGAAAAATTTTTTATGGGAATGGGTTAAAATGATAGATTTTAAGCGGAAGCCCATGCAGCAAATGCGTGTTGGTAATAGTTTATGTTTTTAAGTTTAGCATTTTAGTTGCACTTTGAGTTTTTTTAGGTGTTAAAAAGCGTTTTGCACGTATGACGTAGATTTTTACGGAAATTCATTTGAACTACTACTCTCAGTAATTTTTTGAGGAAATCGCCATTCAAAGCTCAAAAATGTCTTTTTTTATAATCTTACTATTCTGAACTTGTTGTTTGAAGAATCTAAGTTCATTCGAAGCACCAACGACCCTTGGTTGTCTAATTAAAAGGTAAAAAATCTTCTGAGAAGAGATATTAAATAACAGCTACTGCATAATATAATGAAAAGCCAAACAGATAGCCAGATCACGTAGGTTAGGTTAAATTCTATAAATATTTGTTGTGCCAGTTAATTTAGCAAAAAGATACATCATAGGTACTTATGAGTGTGGAGATGTCCCCCATGAACTGAGTTGCCTAAACTCGGAAGCCAAGATTTTATAAATGATTATGTAATTTTCAATTTTCACGATTCCGACCAAAATTCCCTACTTATTTAGTCGTGATAAATATTTGACAATGCAAAGAAAATATTATAGCAAAAAAATATAAGATAAAAGATACTCTTTTGTTGCTGTCATTTCGTCAACATCGACCACATATCACAGAAACAAATCATGTAGCATCTTATTTTCCTGTTATGAAGAAATTGCAAATTTAGAAAATACGGAACCGTATTATCGTTACGATCTACTATTCCTATGTGCTAGACAGTTAGACGAGTTTAGTGGTTAATCCTTTTATATAAATAATGTACGTGTGCGAGTTGGCGACTGTGGTTTAGTGGTGGCACAGAAATACAGGTGCATCATATCACATCTTAACACCACCAACGCCGCCACCGCAATGTACCCATTGACTCATTGCGGACAACGATGGTAAAGATAATATGTTGTGAACGAGTACCGAATTTAATATGACATTATAAAACATTCCATCATTATTGTGCAATATAATCTGCTCCATTTACAATTTTATCAGCAATCGTCATCACCATTTTGTCAAATTAAAACTGATGATGCATTTCAAAAGAATAATAAGTTATAAATCTCTTAAGTTCTTGTTTTTCATTTGAATTTATCCAAAAAAATTACGCCATTTATGTGAAG
Organism: Willowsia buskii; assembly: GCA_034700685.1. Lineage (NCBI taxonomy): Eukaryota > Metazoa > Arthropoda > Collembola > Entomobryomorpha > Entomobryidae > Willowsia > Willowsia buskii. The sequence goes on from JAQIXW010001054.1 coordinate 7,141, forward strand.
GAGTGGATGTAAGCTCCGATGTAAACATTTATTTGCTAACCATTCAAAGAAAAGTACATTATTTTCTGATGCTGTCTTGTTGCTGCATTGCATTCTTGCATAATGCTACGAATAATTTTTCTTTGTCATTGCTACTTCATTCACTCTCTCTGATCTAGATCATAACTCTAACGGATAAAAAACTTTTGATAAAGTAACGGTAATGTCAACCGTCGTTCGTGGTGGTGGTGTCACTCCCAAAAACAAAGCAAAAGTAAACCTAAAATAAAATTGTTCCGTTTAGAAAGCATACAGGGCTAGTCTAGTGGGTAAGTATTGAAACCTGATAGCTTGAGTAAAAAAGAACCTAATTTTCCACTCCAGAAAGTCTGCTCATGCCTGCTTTTGCTTTTACACATGCGTACAAATTTTAAAAAAGAGTATAGAATGGTATACTATCGGGTCCATTTTTAAGTAACATTCAACTAAAAGAAAGTTTTATTGACCGAAATTCAAACATTTAGGAATGCATAGTTTTCTATTTTCCATTAACAGCTTTACCAAGTCACGTCAGTGCTCCCATTATTACGCCAAATTAAAACTCAAATGTGGAATACGCTCTAATACTTCTTTATATCTAATTTATATTTGATATAAATTTATATATATTTGACATGATACAAATATGCAACGCTAAAATGATGTAAAGTAGGCAAGGTGCAAGGTTTCAAGTTCAATTTTCTAACAATAAAATGTTGAATGTAACAAAGTAATCTGATAATAATGCTAGCTGTTCATAACGTAAATCACCAAATAAATGCGTCTCACTTCTATACCAAAATGACGATTTTCAACTCTCGTAATCTACTTGTGGATAATAGATATAATATAGGAGTTGTTGCATCAATTTCAATTATTATAATTTATAATACCAATATTATGAGGTTTCAAAAATACGTTAGCAATCTTTCAAATGCTAAATGCATTAAAAATGTTAATTATAATGTTGCGTGTTGACTGACAGACGAGCTCTTTATCTATGCCTGTTGCTGAACGTACCAACACTCATCAGCTATCATCTATTCGCCATTTAGCCAGTGCACTAGGCACATCAAGCAGAAGATAAATTGCAATAACGGCGGCCACAATCACATATTGTTCACCAAGATCACGTCTTAATCAGATTAATCCCAATATCAAAACAGAACAAAAGTTTTTTGAGATGAATACCAAATGCCATTGTCATTAAGATACATCCAATTAGATTTCAGATACCAATGTCGTTGCTCTTGTTGTAATTGAAAGCGTAGAAGAGGAGATGGAGCGTGCAGACAATGAAATACAAATAATTACATTTTTTTGTAACGCAATCGAGTGATAAAAATTCTTTACTTTTGCAAGCAATACACATTGCTCTAATAATGGGAATTATTGGCATTACTTTGTCGTATTGATTTCTTTCGATATATCACGTAAAGCTCATTGCCTAAGTGCGTATAAGAGATGGGGTATTTTGAGAATTACATGGAAAAGGGCAGTTTGTAATGTCAAGTCAAGTCACAGTCCTGCGTCTATACAGACATAAAAGTTGAAATGGGGACGAGGTCAAGGATGCCCATACATGTTTATAATTTGCATGTCACCGATGGCTCCCCAAAAGAATCAATTTGATAAAGTAGATGTTTTTCGTGGCCTTGCCCCTTCATCTATCATTTTCTGATTGCTTATGCTGGAAGAACCAGTCCTTATCAATACTAGGTGCAAGCCATATTTGAATTTAAGGGACAACTTGCTCAGAGGCTGACGGTAGGAGGACTTTCAAAAAGGCTTTTTATATTTTACATCTCACATACTTGTCACAGGTAACACAATATTTTACAGCTAATAGCTAGGCGTATAACAAAGTGTCAAGTGTCACGTTTAGTTAAACTTAATGTTTATTTAAAATGTATTATTATTCTTGTATGATAATTTATTGTTTGTTTAGAGCGAAACAATATGCAAAACCACAGCTCGTCATAATGTCTTATTATTATTACCTACATGTCAAGAAACCTTGTTTTCTTCAGCCAACAAGTTTTGTTGACATGTTCAAGATCAAATTGAATTGTGTAGTGCAATCAACTGCCTCTGCTGAAGCCTCTGCCTCCCTAAAAATTATTTTTTCACATTCAAACAAAAACGACTATGAGTGACTAATGTAATTTAAGAATAAAAGTATGAAAAATGCAAAGTGGATGAACTTTTACAGTAATTTTTAAAAGGAAACTATGTGATTTCCATTTGTTTGTCATACGAAAATAATAATGCATCATGATTCTGTTCACAATATTGCTTGATTTTTAATTTTTTATCCAAGATTTTATGGAATTTGATGAAAAACCAACAAACTTAGCAAAACTGAGAAGGTTGTTAAAACAGCTGCGTCAACTATTAGCATCAAATATCTGAATCTTGTGCCCTGCAAACAAATCAGCATTTATAATAATTAAAAATCATCCATTCCCTAAAATGACACATTATACTTTAAAATACGATTCACAACCAATAATTACCGGAGCTTCCCCAAATACCCCATTGATACCTAAAGGACCAATACGAAAAGCTCTGTAACGGAATTCTGGTTCAACTTCCAGCGCGTGATCGGCCCAGTAGGTGTGATACTAAAGTCCAAGAATGGATAATAATAATACATTAATTAATTACAAATTAGATTAGAGCACGATTCAAAAGTTTTTCATGCGTTTGAATCATAATTTTAAAAAGTGCAAAAACATACCATCATCGCAGCATGCATACCAATCTGGAATAAGATTGTGGCAACAATAAGACCTACCCACATCCACCACGTCGTAGAGTCATCCTCCTGTTTCAGTCCCGCCTTGTCCAGGTCTACTGCGAGAAATATGCAAGCACCTGCAACACGTATGAATTTTAATCAAGGATCAAGCCCTCCAATAATGTACATGAATGTAGCCAAAAAAATTTATACAGTTTCAATTACAGGCAACTACTTGAATCAACCGTGCGAGAGAAAAATGACACCAGCTAAAAACCACCTTCCTCGGAGCCCAAGGAGCGTTTCTGAAGAGAGGAAAAATCATTTGAGGAATCGCTAGTGCAACTACGCACAGTCCCAAAAGCGAATGCGTGGGAGTCAAGTCCACTCCTCCCTTTTCGTAAATCATTATCCCAATCCCGCTCAACGTAAGGAATGCCGTAACTACCATTAGCGATACATGGAGCGTTAACCAAAAGGGCCGTCCTAGCACCAAGCTATCCACATGAGTCTGTTTGAAATATCTTGCTATGAAGATGCTGCATGACGAAAATGGAAGCCATGCAAACAACAGTAGAGATCCGTGTAACTGGACTAAAATGTCTTTCTCGGATTCGGCATTCGAGTAATCTGTGACTGAAATAGCTTTACTCACTGCGCGATCTTGGGTCGTGGGATGTTGGCCCAGACCTCTGGCTATTTAATAAAATCAAGTGTCATAATATTGTGATGCTTTAGTTGAAAAAAATATATGCCATTAAAAATTATCTCACTTTCAACTGGACCTCTACTGAGCATCACAGCATATTTCTTGGCGAAATTTACCGAAAAGCCACTAATTGTATGATCCGATTGAGTGAACTTGCAAAACAGATTTTGTTCAATCAGTGCAGAGCTAAGACCTTTGAGTCCTAGCTGCGGATCCTGTGAAAACTTCACATTATCTCTTATATCTCTTTCGTTAAAATATCTTTCCATCATGGGACTTGAATTTGGATCGCTTATTGTACACCCAACCACAGAGTCTTCCCCCATTAACGAGTCTGCAGAAAAACCTACGGCCACATAACCTTTTGGCTTATTTGCTCTTCCAGTCAGCTCGAACTCGTTTTCCTTATTATTGTTTTTTCTCCAGGTTACTAAAATCTCGCACGTTTTTGGTGACTTTGAATTCCGGTCATAGTTGGTCACACAACCGGAAGGCATTCCGAAACACCCTTTGGTCTTTCCACAACCGCTGTAAGTATCACGCCATTTTGCTAACAAGGCATCATGTGGAGGTGTAGAAGGAGGAGGAGGAGGTGCTACGATGCTAGGATCTTTTGTGACTTTTATTTTCTCGGTATGAATAAACTTTGCCCAATACGTAGCTACGTCGGCTACTCCTGTAAAACTCCATGTTTATAAAACTCCAATTTAGTTTTTGTCAATATGCGAGCACAATTATGACTGATTATTCATAAGTAATAAAAACTGCTAGGGAACTTACTATACTTCGTATTCATCATCCTCATTAGGAGAAACCCATCGAACAGTTACGCTATTTTTTGCAAGGTTTGATGTGTGTGTTACACTACTATCTGGTGGCATATTAGGACAATCCATAACTTTTGCTAGACCTCCACTTCCAGAATCATCAAAATTCCCCACAGCGTTAGTACTAGTTCCACCTGCCTTTCGAACTTGGATAAAGAATCCCTTAAATGCGGTCGTCCCACTACTACTCATTGTGATGTCCACTGATTCCGTGCCCTTTACTGATGTTCTGCTCAATGAAATCGCGTACGGGGTTGGGCCTGGTTGATTATTGGTGCCTGTATGAAGAGGTATCATTGTAACACAAGAACCATCGCCCGCTCCGCCAGAGAATCCGTCTGCCAACGGAATTAACACTAACAAGCATGTAGTAGACAATAATATGAGAAGTACAACAGAGAAGCTCATTCTTACTAATGTTAACTATCGCTTTGCTTGGCGGTGGTTTAAAAAAAATATTAGACAGATAGACCTACGCTACATCATTTAAAACAATGAGAGACAAAAGAGGTCATATACGAATTCAAAAAAGTAATTTTCGTATGCATTCTTTATTTTTCAATAACTCAAAGATTATCTGTTTCTTTAGCTATCTACAATCTAAATATTACCGATCTTCATGTTAACATTTTACTAAAATATACAATAAGCCCGAATAAGTCCACTGTGAAATTGCAATGATATTAACTAAATATCCTGAAACTGACAAAGATAAACGAAGAAAGCAATTCAATGTACGATGGTGGTATTAGAACGGAAGTCCCCGCTTCCATCTTGAAATTAGAGTACTTGTTTGTCCAAAACGTAGATGTATTTAAGACGACGCTGTAGCTACAATGAGAAATGATTAAATAATGTTTGCGTGATTACATACAAAAACATGATGGGTAAAAACATGTATTTAATTGACAAAGAGAAGTTCACCGTTAGTAAGGACTTTTTGTAAATTAGTTGGGTAACTTACTAAACGCTGTACTTTCCGTGAGCATTAGAGGGAGGAACCCACTCTACGGTAATAGAATTTTGAGGTAGACTGCTCGTGTGTGTTACCGAGTCGTTGATACTCTGCTTACAAGCCAAGATCTTCGCGTGGGCGGAAAATTCTTCGGGAATTTCAAAAATTCCAACTGCTTCTTTACTTGGGTTCCTAACCTGAATCATGAAACCTTTAAAGGTGTTATCTTTCTTTCCACTAAGTTTGATTTTTTGCCTTTCTCCGGGCTTGAGTAGTTTAATAATTTCAATTTTGTAAGGAAAAGGTGGCTTTTTAGATACAGGGTTTGGATGTACTGGGGTCATTGTAACGCAGGTTTCAAGAGGGGCTCCATTAGCATGTCCTGTAACGAAGTGGATCAACGACCCATTTAGGAAGTAAAATTCGAGTGCAAAAAAAACAAAAAAATGTTTTGTTTTCATTTTCTTATCAAATACATGACCAAATATTTTACAAACAGTTCGGCCAGTCTGGTACTCTTCTTTCCAACAATGTTTCCTCCTCACGATCTCGATCGAATTTGTGATTGATGATGATGATGTTAGATGTTCATTTACAGACAGCCTAGACAACTTACTCTCTATTCCAAATGATGCGTCGATTCTATCAACAATAAAATGCATACAAAGATTCCTCTTAGCTTATCCCCGTTTGGAATCACATCCGTGCGGAATACTTGTTATCATCATAATAATATATCTCCTTTATTACTCGAATTCATTTTCATATTTCACACATTTACTTTTGTATGTTCCTTATCAGATACAATTAATTGGCCTCTAATTTCCCATTTAACGATCGGAAAGTAAAAAATATCTAAAGGACTTACAGTATCATTTTTATCTGATTTCAACGTTTACATATTATTGCTTTATAATTATCCTATAGCAAACATCAACGATTACAGATAATGCTCTAAAATGAGAACCCACGCACTCTTTTGTGCGACTCAAATCAGGAGCGACTTATTTAATGAAACTGGCACACAGAGACTCTAGGAGGAGTACAAAATTCTAGACAACCAAGAGCCAAACGAAGAAACGCATACGTAGTAGAAATCGGTTTAGGTATTGCAAAACGTATGTGACAAAGTTTTTAAACATTTTAGAACATGAAATTAATTACACTAACTAAAAATGTTCGCGGAAGATACTATCTGCTTTAATTAATGCGGCTTCCAATTAGAAAAACGAATATGGATAAGTATTGCTAAAGTGAAAGTTTCATTTTCAAAAACTCAAGTGTAAGAAAAAACTCATATTAAGATTCAAAATTGTTGTAATTTGAATTTAAAATATAGGAATCTAAGATTCAATTAATTTGTAATCTAGTATATAATTTATCAAACATATAAGGTATACATATTCTATACATTCTTTTCGTTTTATTATCAATTTGTTAGTGATATTCGTAGTAGCTCACGTCCAGTCTTGCTCGGGGTTGGGCTTTGATTTTATAACCTTTTTCTTCATACCACTTCTTATACATAGCAGGGGATGGCTGTAACATTTATAACGAAAAACATTTATCTTTTATTGAATGTGATTCATTTTATCCTGTTGATAGCATTGAAAAGTACGCAGAAATAAAATATGGTTAAATATTTTACCGCAAAGCCAGGCGTCACAGTTAAATGTTTCAGCTCCTTCATCTTCAACAAACCAAAGTGAAAGGCCACATCAGAAATATAGTGTTCTTCAAGGGATCGATGCTGCTCCCGATGGTCATCCACTTTGATACACTCCAAAAGCATAAGCTCTTCCAGTTCTATTAAGAAAATCGATTAATTATTATTTGTTGGTAAAACTGCAGATTAAAAGAGTATAAGAATACTTAATGAATCTTTACAAACGTACTCATCATATTTCTAATCGACACGTGATTCTCGTTAAGATACACTTCATCCCATAGTTCAGTGCTTGACCTGACCGCATCACAGAAATCTGCAGGAATGCCAGTCAACAGCGAGTCCCACTTGATTGTCCAGAGGGAGTTCTCCACAATAATTCGTAGACTCTGAAGGGAACGCATTTCTTCGAAAATGTACTTAAGACCACACGTTTCTGGTCCACTAATGTTGATCGTCAGTTTGACAAGATTTGGGAATGCAATGTTGATGCTTTGCATCTTTTCTTTGGTCATTGTAACCGGTCTTTCTGGAAGGGGAACGTGGGGTCCTCCTCCACCAGCAGCACCACCAGGGGGAGCATGACGACCTCCTCGAGGATGAGCCAAGTCCATCAACATCCGGTGACGAAGTTGTCTGAGATCTCGTAAGTTCCGAGCTTCCTGTTGACGGAGACGTCGTCTTACACCTCCGATTGCTGCTCGAATTTCATCCCCATCCCCGTTGTTCCTCTCATTTGCTGCACGACCAGCAATGATATTGATAGGACGAATGCGTTGAGGAGGATCATTATTGATTACCCCAGCATCAGGGGCTGGAGCAAGAGCGTTTACAGGGTTTAGAGGCGGATCATCACGAATAACACGGAAGGCTTCCTGTACTGCTACGTTCACCTGATTAACACCATCTTGCTCTCCGACTTCTGGTCTCTCATCTTGCAGATGCGGTGGAATTGGAGGCACAGGGGGAGCTTCTCCGTTATCATTGTTTCCAGCGGCAGCTTGATTAGCTACAGCAACTGCTGCTAATACCTCCAACCGTCTCACAAGCCTGCCTTCACCTCCTTCATCTTCCCCAATTTCTCGCTCATTATCACTATCATCTTCGTCGTCATCACTGTCATTATTAGCGTTGTTAGCAGCCTCTTCCCTTCTCCCGAATATTCCTGCAAACAACCCGTCCCGTGCTTCATCTCTCTCGACTTCTCTATGTATGGCATTATCTACTTCCTCCCTGTCTACTTCCATCCGATCTAATAAGCGCTGGTAAACTGCTCGAATCGGGTTTTGTTCCCCATGTCGTACAGGAGAAGCAGGTCTATCTACACCCACTACAGGTGGAACAGGTGCTTCATTGTTTTGAGCTCCTTGTGCTGCTGCTGCTGCTGCTACTGGAGGTGGTGGTGGTAGCTGCTGGCGGGGAAACACTCCTGGTCTCTGCATTGCTGCATGGGGTCCAATCCAAACACGATCATCGAGTCGACGAATAACAACTCGAGGTGGTTGGTTCAACACAACATCCATCGCATCATCATAGGGTGGTCGTACCCTTTCTATCACAACTTGAACGTGCGGAGGAGCTCGATAATCTGGGAATGGACGTCTACCGATCTCCCGAGCAGGTGGAAGTAATGGCACTGGCAGCAGTGGTCCAGCTTCAATTTCTTCTACCACAGGAGCTGGGTCTCCTCCACCTCCTGGAGCCCCCGCCCCACCAGCCTGACGTTCTCGAAGTCTTTGTCGGTATTCCCACGCGATCCTAGCTCTCTGCGCTAAGAATCTGTACCGATCCTGTTCTATCAGCTCAGGATCCCGGCGCCACCGAGGTAAGTTAAATGGATCAGGTCTATCAACAGCTTCACCGTTGTTCTGGACTAGTCGAATCACCTCAACGCCATCTGGTCTTCGATCTCTTTCCTCCACTCTTTCCCGTGCCTGTCTAGCCATAAGCGCTCTTCGAATCTGTTCTCTTGGGCCTTCACGTAGAAGAGGAACGTCATCCCCATCTCGTCCTGCCACCTCCCCTGCTCCCCCAGCAGGTTGTTGACGCATTCGTCTATGATGACGCTCCATGATATCTAGCCTCATTTGCTGTAGCGCATGACGCATCCTTTCTCTTCTCTCTTGTAGATTACCTGCTGGTTCATGAAGAACTTGAATGTTCGGAATTAATCTATTAGGCTGGTCCTCTCCCACTGGTAAGCCCATAGGTGGAAAATTCATCACTGGAGGATGTGGTCTGAGTGATGTGAGCCACACACAAAAACTTGTCACTGTGGTCGACCTCATTCCACTCATCAGGTAGCTAAAGCTATATTCAGTTTGATTTGCGAAAACAAGGGTCTCCAACACTGGAAATGTCTCTTCAAAACTGGTAGGTGGATTCCGTTCTTCGAATTCCCAGGGCTTGAACATGACAAACTTAGTGAGGTACTCCATTCTTGGAAGTCGAATGGGTAGAGATCGTCTTGTTCCTGCTGAACCAGTCAACCAAACAGTACGTAACGTTGGACTCATCTTACTAAACAGATCGTAAATGGTCTCTTCCGAGTAGAGTGCAATGGTAGCATTGATTCGAATCTCCGTCAGATAAGGGAGTCCCTTCCGAAGGAACAGTTCAAAGTCTCGAAATGGAGTATCAATGTAAATAGATGTGAGTGAATCAGGTAAATAGAGATTTTCCATGTCTGGTGGATTCATAGGATTTGGACAGCTCATGAATTGAAGTCGGCGGAGACTTGAGGAGGCGTTGAGTATGGTTTGCACAAGGTGTATTGAACAATTGTTTGGGAAGTAGTCGTGCTGATGATGATAAGCCATTGGAAAGTTATGACCGAGCAGAGACTGTCCAGAGAAAGACACACCAAAAGTGTTGAGATTTGGCAAGGAGATTGTTGGAGGTAAAAGGAAGGACATTGCACTATTCTTTGGAAATCGAATGTAAAGTTCGACGAGAGAAGGTCCACACTGAACCAAGCAGTTGACAAAGTCTGTGTAGTTACTCTTACGAAAATATGAAGCGCCAAGAGTAAGAGAAAAGGTTGGAATGAAGCCTTCAATTCTATCGTGGCGAGCCATCGGCTTGATGAACTCGTATAGGAGGGTGTGTTGCTCGAAAAATGGACGAGGTCGGGGTTCGTTCAGCAGAGAGCTATCTTTATTGGTATTCACTATAAACTGGGGACGCTTCATTTTCCGATATAACTTTGCAATTGCACATAGCCATTGTCTTGAGACCAATCGGCAGAAACGAATTGATGCGCGGTCGTTATCCAGTATTATCTTTTCCAGTATATTCTCTACGAGCTAATTTCAAACAATGCAATGGTAGACTTGAATAAATACAACAGTAAATTTTTTAGAAATGCATACAGATTACACAACTTACCATGTCATTTTGAAGCACTTGTGCCATAACATGTAAGACACTTTCTGGTAAAGGCTCATCAGCAGGGCGGAGCGCCCAATTCTCATAGGGCATTTCATCATTGTTGCCGTGCATTGGTTCGTCAATTTCATTTCCGTCTACGACGTCTTCTGGTCCAGTTCCGTCACCTTCCCCACCACTACTATTACCGGCTTCTCCTCCTCCTTCGCCAGCATTAGCATCATTACCCCCATCACCCGCATCGTCCTCTCTTCTCTCCATAGGATCCATCGTAAAAATAAGATTCCAAGATTGAAAGGACTTTACAAGCCAACTTCAGTAGTCAATAGTCCAGTAGTCAGAGACATAAAGATCAAATTAGAAATTATTCAATAAACTTCTTTAACACATTCTAAACTCTATACCCTAAGAACAAAGTTGCAACAAATGCTGAAAAATAGAGGGTAACAGCCACAATATCGATACAACAGGGAAACTAAAAATTTCAGTACTTGGATATGTCGCGAAAATGACCTACAACCTAGGTATTTCGTGGGATATTTAGCCACCAGTGAAGTGAGCATAAATACTAAAAATCGATAGAGCATTTAATTACAATTAAATAAGTAATAAGTTTACCTCTGAGCAAAACTTGACACGCACTACCAGACGCCCTTGGTGGTTGTCAGTTGGTAATACTGACCGATGATGTTTCGATTAATACTGCAACTCAATACCCACGACGAGGAGGAGGCAACAGATAAATATGAAGAGGTGAAGGTGAAGCAAACAAAAAACTTATATGTAACACAAACACAACACAAACTAAAGTTCTGCACTAACTACACTCCAGTTTTGACTATTTTTAGCATTTTTTTACCTACCGCTCTTTACTTTCTACTAACACCACTAATGAGCCAATAGGTTTTCAAATGACAGTCTTTCACAATATCTTGTGAAATTGCCACCCACCAATAATTACCTATCTATTCTAGTTATTTCTACACCACTAACTAACTTTAATTTTAGTAGTTTAAAACTACAAACTCTCTGAAAAAAGCGAGATCCTCAAGAGATTTTGATTGATGAATTGTTGTCCTTGCAGCTACACACTACTGCATATAGTATACTCGTATTCTTCTTCTTCTCATCCGCCCGTATGGTCAGTGCAGTTTAAATGAATGAAGAGCAAAAACACGAAAACAAAAACAACAACAGAACAGCCAAGACAGGCAATAATGGATTATATGGATAGTGCAGCGGAATGCAAAAGCCAAAAAGGTTTGTTCAATGTTCAAAGAGAGTAGAGAAGTAGAATAGACAGCTCAAAAGCAGCCACAGAAGAGAGCTCTCACACGATTCATGCAACAGCAGACACTCATAAAAGACCAGGCAGACCACCTACAAGGCGACGTCGTTCATTTAAGCCAAATTGTTTTAATTTAAGTGTTAATTCTCATAGACGCATGGCTCAGCTTATCATTGGACTTCCCGATTTTGAACATAATGTACGAACTTTCCCATATTGATTGCAAGCGATTAAACGATGATAACGAAAACGTTTCCTCTTTGCTCATCCACGTTGTACTTATCTTCTTTTGTCGCATTTTTAGAGCTCACATCAATGAAGAATAAGGTACACCGTTTGGTATAAATGCTAAGCAAGTAATAATATGTAGGCATGCAGAAATTTATTATTTACGAAATATAATATGCTTTTTTCTCATTTACAGAAATTAAAGTTTAATATGAATTTGAAATAAATATTTATGCTTACAAGATTTTTAATTGCTGATAATATTTTATAATATATTATTTTTGCATACGTTAAAACAATGATCCTATACCCATGTCTTCACCACAATAGAATGAAATTCCTTGAAAATTGAGAGTTATTGCAGCAACAATCAACATTTGACATCATTGGAGACATAACTTTTAATCGTTGTACCAGGAGTTGTCGAAGAGAGAAAACTTTGCAGTGAGCAAATGGATGGGTTTTGGTGACCGGATGCTTTTAATCTTCATTCCCTTCTGTTCCAGCCATTTCTTCTGTACTCCTTCTGACGGCTGTATATAGAAATACACAGGTGAACACAAATTGACAAAGACGAATTAATTTCATAGTAAGATTAAGAAAAGCAAATTATACCATGAATCCATTTGTGCAAGCCAGCGTTTTTAGTTTTTTCATTCGGAAAAAGGAAAAGTGAAAGCTGAGCTCAGAAAATAAATGATCTCCTTTTGGAGGCAAGGTATTCTCCTCAAAGTCACATGATCCATGACCACTTGAGTTTTCTCCGAAGGAGAATGCCCGGCATGATGGATAAGAGGTCTCCACCAGATAGAGGGCTTCAAGATCTTTAAATTTTATCAAATAGAAATTGTTAGTTTTTATAATTAAAAGCATTAAAATATATTTTGAGAATGACTTTACTTTTCAAGTCCCTTATCGACGGATACTTATCGTCCAACAAACAAATAGTATCCCAATAGCCGGGAACATCAGTGTTCAGCATCGACTCGCAAGCAATATCACTCAAACCGGTGAAAATTGCGTCCCAGCAAACGGTTGTCTTGAACTTGGCGTTGGACTCCACATACAAAGCGAGGGACTTGAGGTTCCTCATATGCTCAAAGATAAACTCAAGGGAGCTGCTGTAGTCAGCATTAACGCCAATTCCTAGATGAGTCAAGTTCGGAAAGCAGGCCCTGATTTCCGTCACCACTGCCAACTTTGTGGCATCGATTCTTTGGCAAGTGCTCCGGAAGCCGTTCTCCGTGTAAATGTGTGGTCGAACTGGAAGCATGGTGCACCTTTGGAGTGTAATAGACTCGTTTCCATGATCCAGAAACCTTTCGAATGTCTCCTCGCTCTCGTGGTGAACCACGTTAAGCTCCTTGAGAGCTGGGAGGTGGGTTCCATACTGGAACCAGACGCCAGGTCGGATTTCCCACGGCATTGTAACGGTAAGAACCTCTAGTCGTGGCATTGGCACGAAGGTTACTTGATAGTTGCGGTTGAAGAGGTAGACGCAGGATGAGAAACCAATCAAGTGGACTTGCAAGAGACGTCCAGCAAGGTGCTGGAACATGTCATCAATTTGGCGCAGAATGCAGGAAGAAGCGGACAAAGCTAGTGTCTCAAGATGAATCAAATTCTCTACCGGGATTCTGTAGAAGCATGAGCAAGAGTCGGACGTACCGTACAATAGCACCTTCCTAGTACTGTCAGGCAAGCGAAGAGAATACGGGCGGGATCTTGCGATAGAATCAATAGTGTCACTGAGGTGGGGAATGGAGTGGGTGACAATGCAGGAGGAGCTAGTCAAGTCTAGAGTGTGAAGATTGGGAGCAGATTCGAGAAGTTTTTGAATAAGCGGAATGAAGGACCAAGCCATGCGTTCAATGATAAGCTGCACGTGGGTTAGTTTCTCCAGAGAGAAGTCTGGGAATGTGGTGGGAATGTAGTCAAAAGGATTTCGGTGAAAGTTGAAAGTGAAATGAGTCATGCTTTCGCGGGCATGCTCAAGGAGAAAGTGGAAAAGGGACTGGTATACGGGGGCATTGGCAATTTTGAAGAAGCTCGGGGTCAAAGTCAAATGAAATGGAGGAACAGAAGGAACGCCCACAGGGTCTGATCCTTCTTCTTCAGCAGAAGAAGGGGGAGGAGGCAAAAGATAACCCCAGTTTCGCATTCCAGTGAGGAAATTGTAAAGTAGGGTTCTTTCCTCACGTTCCTCGATACATGTGCCATTGTCCACCGCCAAAAAACCAGAGAAGTTGTCGTGAGTCAGGGACAAGTGGAATAGAGGCTGTGGTTGGTAGGACTTCCGGTACAGCTTTGAAATTATGTGGTTCCACGACTTGCAGACCAGACGGAGGTTGAGAATGTCAGCAACCGAAACAAGGCGTGGTGAGGCAGCTGTTCCACCGGGAATCTCAAGGTTCTCAGGAAATCCCAGATTAGAGCGAATTGCTCGTTTCAAGATTTCCTCTAGCAGCTGGAAGCAATCGATTCATTATACAAGCCTCAGCTTCCGGGTTTTGGTTATTAAGGAAAAGTAAATATACGATTTATGTTTACCATATCGTTAGTTAAAACCTCCGTCATTAATTGGTCTCTGGTAGGTGGTTTCTCTTTTGTAGACGAGGACGGAGACGGTGATGTGTCCATCTTTCTGGGTAAGGATGATGTAACTTGTGCAACAGTTGAGGACATTTTATGTCAAAAAAATTATTACCTATACAATTTTTTAAAGAATGTGGTGAAATTTTTCCCCCAGAATTACAGCTCAGTTGCGGAATGCTAAATGGGTTGGGTCTTTTATAGCCTGTATAATGATCTTTCTTTTCTTTTTTTGCTTACGTGGAAGTTCCAACGTGGAGCTTATTTTAGAAACTTTTATATTATAGTCTGTACAATTAAATGAAAGGAATTCAATAGATAATAGTATTTGTTTTCTTGTAAAGGAATGTTCATTGCCGAATTGTGTTAAATGTAATTCAGAAAGACAATGGAGCATTATGAAATTATTTATAGGTCAATGAATGGAAATGGCCGTTATAATCGTTTACAAGCATA
>JAQIXW010001055.1:0-22005 GCA_034700685.1 Willowsia buskii
GTAACGTTCTTTATTTGTCTCAGTCTCTTGTATTGGGGCAACGTGAGCTCATTCAATAATGACAATGAAATCAGTCCCAAAATATTCTTGACAGCGACTATACTTACTGCTTAAAAGGCAGCATGTCTAAGCATATTTTTTAACCTTTAATGCAAACAGTGTCAGGGTTTGTATGCTGATATTGAGTCAACGTCCTAAATATTAATAGCGGTTTAAGGTGTACAAGCGCTTTCCGTTCATGGTTCAGCAGCAGAGCGCTGGAGTTAAAAAATATATACCTTGGCATATTATAATTTTGATTTAACCAGCACAAAGGTTCTCCATGTTCTAAAAGACCTCAGGTTAAGTTGTTGTGCAAGACATAAGAGGCGACAAGATTAACAGATAGAGAACATGAAAGATGTTTCCGTTTCATTTGTATATCTTTTGGTTCTGATAAAAAGGTGAAATATATATCAGAGATGTCATTCGTCCTCGTCGGCACTAAAAGAATGTGTAAAGAACTTATATCAGCTTACCATTTTTTCCAAATAAGGATCCTACAAACATTGATATCATTGGTTTTGTTTGCTGGGATCATCTCCAAATAACTTCGTAAGCATGCACACATTACACATTAGACATGAAATAAACACTGAAAAATAAAAAAATTCCTACTCAGTGCTGTAATAAGTCTAAGTTGGGACGGATTTTGACGGATATTGTGTTTTATATTCTATGCGAGGTGTTCTCTCTATAAATTAAATGTAGGTAAATCCAAGGTGAGAAGACTTGACAATTGCGTATCATTTGATGTTTCACCAAATTTATGCCTCCGCAATATAATGTAGACTTGAAAATTATTTCTGTCACTTTACACGTTACAAACGGATGAGAACTATTTTACTTGCTTGTTACATATGAGGATGCAAACATAATATAGACAATATCATTATGAAAATGTTATGAACCTCTGCCACCAAAAGTCATAATATATCTCTCTAAAATAAACTCCAAGTACACAATCTCTCTCTCACACACACGACATACATACAATCAGGTAAAAAATATCAGCTTACGCGTAAATAAAGTAGTCTAACAAACCATACAGCATAACTTGCAGAGTGCACGTAACATAATCTACTCCGTGGGATCAAGGGGTAGAAAAAAAATTAAAGCTACATATAGTCACGTTATATTTTGAACTCTAGTCTGCATGCATGCATCACACCACCTTATCAATATCATTCTTTTATTTTTTACAGTTTACTGATGATGGGAGGCCTCTGCATAACCAAACAGTTTGATAGAGTTGGAGGTGGTGTTGCTAATGGTAAGGAGCAATCAGTAAATGAAATGCTTTTTTACTTTAACTCAAGATAATAGCAGCACAGCACAATCATCTTCTTCACAAAAAGTCAGCAGTGAACAGCATTTATCCACAATTTTTCTCTCACGTACATTTATCAGTGGAATGAGAGGCAAGGGAATGTCTTTTTACAAGAATAGCAGCAAAACAGTTTCATCAGTAGTGGTAGGTAAGTCTAAAAAAGGATTTTCAGTTAACATTTGAAAAGATGCTGGTGGTGGAGGAACCCCGACATCACAGCCTAGCTAACTCTTCAGTATTATCATGATCAGCATCACCGTCGAGTAATAAACGAGCTTCATCTGTGTTGCATTTGCTTGCTGACTATTGACTTGGTTGTTAAAAACGAAGGTGATTTGCCCAGAATTGCCACTACTGTGCAGTAACAATTATGGTAACGTTGGTTTGCTAGTGTTTCAGATCGCTGAGAAGACGCATAGGCAAAAGATGCGATAAAGTGAAGCTCTTTTATATTGTTTTTCTTGCTGCTTCTCACTCTCAGTTTGTTCTCCCATGCAAACAGTGAGCAATGAAGTGAGCGCAATGGAAAAAACTGTACCATGTATTGAGTGCGAGGGTCGGTGTGAACAGAGAAGTTAGTTAGATTCTTGCTGTCATTGTGTTCAGTCAGTGCGTGTTTGCAGAGAGAGAGAGGCCTGTGTGTGGTTGCTGTTGTTGTTGTGCTGGTACAGCAAGGGAAGATTCATTTTAGTCCTCTTCTTTTAGTCTTCTTCTTCTTCGTATCGTCATCGCAGCTCTTCTTGGCATTATTGCCACAACTCTTTGGTCTTGTCACCACAAACGCAACGGAAGTTGACGGAGCAGCAACGACACCAGCGATAGCAGCGATTCAGTGAGCAAAGGAAAAAGAAGAGGGTTGCGTTTACCTGCTCTCAAGAGGAGCACCGCTTTGTGCATTGTCCATGACAAGACATCAAAGCTTAATTAATCACAATGGTGGTATCATTTTAATCCAGTGAGTCAATAGATCAAAGCAAAGAAAAAATTGAATCTTAAGTAAGAGTTATTTACTGGCATTTTGTATTTTTGTGTTGTCCTTGTTTCGTTTCAACCAGCTAACCTGTCCTCCTACAATTTCTCACAAAATAAAAATAATCAATCCACATAATATATGTAACATTCAATAATGCCATGATTTTCAGGGTCTTCCAAGACTAGGTTTATTTCCATGCATCTTCTTTCTGCAACTCCTCCTTTTATTCAATTGCAACAAAGGAACAAGTTCATATCATCATCATTATTGTTGTGCATCGTGCGAGAACAAGTGTAGCAGTAGTTGTTGCTAGTTTGCAGTTGCTGGCAAAAGGAAATAACAGTTAATTCCTGTAATAATAGAATAATATAACATCTATAAATACACACCTACGTATACGTAATGGCGGTGCATTCCTGTAGTATAAGCAGGAAATGACGGTACTACTCATTGTCAGTCTTAATTGTGTATGAAACCTTGCTCCTATAAAAGTGTGGATGTACTTGAAACGATGTAATATACTCACATTGTGTGGCTTTCCACTCTAAATAAAGCGTTCCTTATTTACTCTGGTTTTCACAGATGGGATAAATCCTGGATCAAGTAGCCTGGTTTCTATTTAAAAAGTTGAGCAAACTTTTACGATATTTTTAACAATATCGGGATCCTCAAAACACAGCAGTGCTTGCAATAACTATGACAATTTGGGAATGACAGTTTGCCCAAGAAAAAAGACGCAGTGAATTATGCATAGTTGTTGTCAATTTTGTGTGATGTGACAAGTAGGTACATTTTTAGGACGCGGAATGCAATAATGAAGAAAAAATTGCTGAACTGCGCTAATCGTCTGAAAGGAACACTGGGTACTTCTTCGTTGTTGACAAAGAAGCTGTCGTGACATGCCTTGTGCGTTTGATTGTGGAGTGATTGGTCCATTCCAGTGGAAAGTGCTAGTCTATGTAGCAGTCATTGTATCATATATAGCTCCATTTTGTGGAGGTGTTCCCGGTGATGACGGTGGTGGGCAACATCGTCGTAGTCATGGAACTCAAGGACACGTGAGTCCTCATTCAAGTACTGGACACTCACAAAACCTTCACGCACATGCAACCACCCAGACATCAGCGTATATTGGGGGGACAGGGGCGGCGGGAGTGAGTCATCCAGTCGTGCCCGGGTCTGTGATGCACCTGTTCCCCCGCTACGGGTATTTAAGTCTGAGCATGAGAGTAGTGCCCCGCAACGACACGCAAAACTGGATCTTCTTGGAGCCTTCCAAGGAGATTTTGGATCCCTCCACATATCGAGTCCAGCAACAAACATTCCTCACCACAGACAATAGTCTGCCTCTACACAATGAGTTTCACATTGACCTGTGTGAAGATCTCCAACAATTGGTTCAAGCGTATTTTCGACGATTTGTTATTGAAGGACTGGATCGCCCGTGGCACGCATTTGCTGGAGGATGGCGCACGCCCAGTTTAGCCAAATACTTTGGGATTGACCCATCCTTTGTCAAAGGAGACTACCGATACATGCTTGTCAGAGTTCTGATGGTGAGGCAAGCAGGACGTATTGATACGTTCCAGAACATGACCGTCCTACCCAACTTTAGAGACAGTGTCCACTCATTCCGTGCCAATGATTACACTTCTTCATTCAAGTTTTTTAATGACGTCGGCACTCACTACATTAGTTCGTTCCTCACTGGAAATTCCATCTATCAGGTAAGTTGATCCGTACAAGTAGCAAAATATTATTTTGTACCAAACTTACGTTGTTTCTATCCTCAATCACCAATTCGCAACAGGTCATTACATTTTATTTTTGTGCACAAGGATCAATTTGATAATGAACAAGTTTCTATAAAAGTTTCTTTGAAGGAAACCTGTTTTCATCCAATTCTTTCTGCAAAAAAGCTAATAGGTATTTTGTCTAAAACGCGTCAAAAAGAAGTCATAAAGCAAGTTAGTTGCAAAATCAACAGCCACGTAAAAACCAGATACTATCATTATTACTATTATCAGCTTAATAAGTATGAAAAGAGAAATATAATAGTTTGCTCGTTCTACTGTCAAAGTTGTTACGCTTTTAAAAGTGACATGTTTTTACTATTATTTCGTGTTACTTTTACTAAAAATCTTGACTGGCAGACGCCGTGGCTCCTTTTTTGATCAGTAGATCACCTGTCTTTTTTTATCACAATTTAATGTTCTGCAGCCTATTGTCACACTCGACAAAGCGGCAAGCGACTCATTTGCGTGTAACATTAACGGATTTGTGCGTTATTAGCTGTTAAAACTGCATGACTGGGTTTACAAGCGAAAGTGAAAAGGATTAGACGTATCAAGTGGTGCGCATGTTTTGTCATCATAACTTCATACCTCCTTTTTGCTACTGATGAAGCACACTTACACTTCATTTATCCTCAAGTTTACCTGCTGAAATCCTTTCATGAAACCGTCGTCCTCCGTCTCATTCATCTCTCTTTTTCCATAATAGTAAAGCATCCATACATTTGAAATTTTTCTAGCAACTTTACTTCTTTTTCACGACGAATGAAACTGAAAAGAGGAGCAATAAAAAATTATGAAGACTCACGCTGATCAGACAAGGTTACTAAAGCTGAAAAGAATTCTCTCAGACAACAAGGAGCATCATCATCATCGTCATCGGCAGAAAAGCATAATAATGTAGTGCAGTCATTGGTGTAGTATCGAAGATGGAAAGAACCATGTGAGTACAGAAACAGGTAGAAGTAAAAGAAACAATGCACCAAAGAGCTATAAGTAGTAGCAGCAGCATTCTAGCATACAGTCTCGCTTGACGTGTAAAGTCAAAGGGATAAAAGTAAGTATAGTAACAAGAGCAATAAATGCTGCATTATTGCATGCAAAGAGTGTGAACAAGGTTTAAGTCGAGTCTGAAGAGAGTTTTCTTATTACATGCATCCTTGAGCTCATCGGTTTGGAATATTCCCAATTACGATGAGCAAGTGTATTTCAACAGATGAATTATGGAAGCTATTGTAGCATGACCGTCATTTATTTGCTCTTCATGCTTTCAGTATTCAATGCTCGATTGTTGCAATACACACGGTTGTCATTTTTTACTAGCTTCATTCACTTGGTTATTTAGCAAGAATAATGTTACAATGAGTGGATATTGTTGACTTCTTCTTCTAGAGTCCCTCTCCTCCTCCCTCTTCTAACAAGTGTGACTTTTAGTAAGTCTCTGCTTGTGCACATCATCAACAGTCGTCATCACCATGCGATTAAAATGCAAAATTGTTGCATGATTGACTATACCCCCCCCCTCCCCTCCCCATTTATACTACACAGCAGCTTAATGAGTCAGACAACCAGCCAAGGCAACCTCATTCCTGTGCGAATTCTTGAGCATTACTCTCCCTCCATTTTAGTAACGTTGTTGATGGAAGCTAGAGAAGAAAGAGAGCCATTATATATAGCTAAAATATTATAAAATACGATGGCACATTTATAATAATAGTAAAAAATAAATAATAAAAATAGATGCAACTTCTTGCATTGTTGCCGTGGTGTTAACTAAGCCTTCCTTTCGATTTTTTATTACCCCTGCAGGTTTTTTACATGGGGATTAATTTTTACATCTCGAATACTACATTACAAATTAATGACATGGCATTGCAATGGCAAGTCTTACCTCACAACAAGTATAAACTTCTTATATAGTCGTTGGCTTTCCCATCCATCTCGATTTAGCTAGCAGGGAGTTTTACTTGTTGTGGGGCACTTAAAAATCTTAAACATTCATCACGATCATGATCAAGTCATTTATTATGAAATAATAGTAATCATATGTCGCTGTAGTCGATAATAATATGCGCGTATGGGCATAATATATAAATACATATAATAATAATAATATGCCATTTTTAATGTGGCACTTTTGTTTTACGCAAATAATCTTCAGTAGAAAACTCGTGTACTAGTAGGTGATGTACATACATAAAATTACTTTACAGAAGTGTCATTTATTGTCGTCGTGTAACTTACTAAATTTAGGCCCTTAGAAATATCACGCATCCATAATCCGCACGATTGATCCTCTACGCGTATGACCAGAATTTTATGATTTTTTTCTATTTATTAGTAGCTATTTTTACACACTCTTCAAACCTGTTGAATGGAAACAAGATGAATTGGATGGTTTATGTAGTAAGAAAGAAGGTAAAAGTAACATACAGTGACAATATGAAGGGACACTTTTAACAGAAAAAATTCAATTTGAATTTTGGATAAATCATAAATACCTATGTAGACATCTTTTTTTTTGCTAATAAGTGTAAAAAAAATACTACAACGTGGTTAATAATGGTATTATGCGAGGGAATTACAAATTGCGTCATATGCCCTTCAAGACACGACATATTACTTGAATCGGTAAAAATTAAAAATCGTCTAGTACACACATATCACATATTATTCTGAACTAGTGTGCTTTTTGCAACCCTTCATTTTTTTATTCCCTGTTCTATACTAAACGACATGTGTGCTCTATCTACTATAATATCTGCGTGACAATATATTCTATTGCCGTGAAGAGAATTGTTTTGTTACGCTGCAACAAAATTATGAAGTGAACAATGTTGAGATAGTTTGGAGGCTATTTGGTATTGCGATTGTGAGATAGATTGTGATGATGACGCGTCAAGTTTTTTTGAGCGATCAATGAAATGACAAGCATGTCATTTCGTTTGTAATACATGGCTGTGGACATCTTCAAAAAAATTTTATGTTTACTTATATTTAATTGAGAATGATGAAATTCGAAAATACTTCATAACAAATGTACAAGCATCTCCATTTTTTAATGTACGTAAGTTTGAGTAAATTAATTGCGGCACATATCCTCAAAATTTTCGTAAATTCATACTATGCAATTGTTTGGCTGTCATCGAGGGATTTTCAATATCCAAATGAGTCATGCTCACATTGGTAATGTTATTTCCATGTCACACTTTATCTACAAAAATCTAGCATCTTCAGGTACAGATCATTGCACATGCATGTGTTGAGATTGGTTAAGTAAAATGTTTATTTGATTGTTCTAATCGTGGTTTTTTCCTTCCTATTCCATTGTTGGGCTACTACTGTGTCGATGTTTTTGTGATTTTTTGGTCCCTTGAATAAAGCATACCTTGAAATAAAGTCCTGACTATTTTACCTTTTACTTTCTAATCAACCATGTATTTTATTTTGAAGGTCATTGTATTTTCTAAACCCTGAAAATCAGAATCGGGAACTAGTTGACCTTTTCAGAAGGATCTTACCTTATCGCCGGCTTACATTTTTACAATCTTTAATCCTGATATGTTTCAAGGTATAGCTAGACTAGGTCCAGGCCGATGCGGTGATACTTGAGTTCTATTATCATATAAACTTCACTTTTACCTTTTGAGAAAATCCCTTGTCCCATTCAATGAGTTTTTACACCAATGATTTATTATTATGTCTTTGCTGACATGACATTGCCAAGTGACCGACTTTCCAAGCACAAAATCAATACACAAAAATATTTTGCTTGGCATTTTGCTCTTTATTTTTTACAATAAAACACTGACAACAATGGGACGTAGGGACGTTTCAAAACGGAACTGTAGATTGAAATTGAATTACTTTTGCATTGCGTTCGTATTTTTAAAGAAGGAAGATAAAGTTTGATTTGTTTGATTCAAGAAGACGAATGAATGAATGAAAAACTCACTTTTGTTGTTCACTTTATAGAGCACTTAATTAAATGCACTACTTCCTTCCACAATGCAGAAGCTTTTTTTAAATGACAAATTGTGGATAAAGCGATGTAAACATATATGTACATACTCTGTACAACAAATAGCTCATAAAAACTTTGTTGAAAGCGCACGCACCGGCCTAATTTGTTATAATAATGGTGGCAGTGAGAACAAACTGATATATGAAGACAGTAAAGAGTACTGCCAAGTGCTAACGATTGTGCCAAATTTTGTTTAACTAGCTATAAATCACGTTGTTGTATTTTTGATTAACATATCAACTTAACATACATTTTTTGAATGCCCATATAAAATGCATCGAATGCACTTTGGCATTCGAATAATGAAGATCGTTCAATCAGGTTGTCGGATCATCAGTGAAGAAGGTATGACAATCTGAAAAAAGGATCACTCTCACTCAAGTGGAATGAATCACTTTGTTTTACATTCATTATTGAAATAATATGCGGTATGTGGTGTAAATTGTGACCAGCGATAGCTGATTTGATCAAGAACACTTATAATCTCTTCAGCCTATATAAAAAGACAGAATAGTGTCTGAAGATAAGCATGTTGTCGTGTTTCAAAGTAAAAAAAATCAAGGATAAGGAGTGCTAGAGCGCATGCTCTCTCATTCAGGCCGTTCATTTCCTTGTTTTTCGAAGATAATCATTGTTCAGTTATACAATTACTTTTACAGGAACATAACCCCATGCGTACTGAATTTAGTTCATTTTTTCTTTTCTTACCGCTGTTGAACGGGAGAATCCATCATTCATCACAATTGGTAGGCATGAACACCCGATTTAAAAAGAAAACCAACAAAAGAGCGTCATGTTTTTAATGTTTTCTTGGGAAGTTACTCCATGGCCTAGCTTCGTCAATGTGAAATGGAGTATCATTAGCGTTGACAATAGTTCAGCTTGATTTACACATTGTTCCACCAGAGAAAGGAGAGATGTGCCATCCATTCATTCAACAGTCATCAACAGCATGACGGCATCAACATGCATAATAGACTTGCTGATGTTTTTGCCATCGGAACCGATTTTAGTGGGTTTAAACAATACGCAATGTTTCATCCCTGTTCATACTTTTCAATTAGCTCAAATGAATAGCTGGTGATAATAAATACAAATAAATGCACTTATCGTTATTATAATTACAATAGGTATTAGTTTACTTCTGTATGAAAAGCATATTGGATGATGAATGGCAAGCGTTGCTACCTCCGTCTCACTAAAAATGCCAATCGTATTTTAGGAACAATGTACGCTTAATTTATGAGAACAAACAATTGACAAATGAGGCTTTTTCTGATCGCAGTGGAGTTTTTAAGTTGGTTCCTTCTGGGAAATTGATACTCTGCACGTCGCAACGTATGCAAACGAACGCATGCTTGTTCAAAATTTAAAGGAAGTTGAGGTTTATTGAGACTAAGGCTTCTATGCAAATTCACTTTCAAATAAAAACAAAAAGGATGCAAGGACAGTTTTTGGGAGCTTGTTCAGTCATACCAACCACGATGCGGTTTTTTTGTTTTACACAAAAGGACTCTTAACAGCCATAATCCTAGATTTTTTCCTTATTGTTTTCGTCCCATGAAGTTATTCTTCCGCAGACGAACAGCTTATTGTTTCTGTGTAATGGCTCGTTCGTGTGTCGATCACAGCTCAAAGTTCCTAAATTTGAGGGAGGGTGAATAGTATACATTTTTTGTACACAAAAGGGAGCTCAATAGGGATGTCGCATAACTGACATCATTACCTATATCGTAACTAATGCTATACATACATTGAGCGACGGTTTTTCATTCATTTTACAGTGGAATTACCTAAATACACAAATCCATTTAATAAAACCTCGATTAGTAAAGGCTTTTGTATTCCTCTGAAATTAAAAATAAAAGTATGGAATTTATTGAGCTAACATGAAAGCGCTTTTATTTTTAAAAGCAAGAGTCTCGTAATTGAGCACATCAAATCATTTGAAATTTCCCATTACTCTTCGGATTGTAAAGGTATGAGTTATATTCATTATAATCCCAAATCAAATTGTTTTTGATAATTTTACAAGAGTTAATTCAGCAAAAATACTGCACTAATTATCATGACGAAAATACAGTTTCATACGTTTAAAAAAGTGAATAATGGTCATGACTACATTCACATTACTCGTCATACTAAAAAATCATAATGAAGAGCATTCAAACAATAAATAAAACCAAAATTACCTTATAATCATCGACATTGAAAAACAGTTCAAGTCAACGCATCACGCATGCGATAACGTTTCATTGCAAGTAAGTACGAGCATTTAACAGTAAAAAATATTTATACGTCATACACACCAGACTTAAAATGGTTTTTTGAAGATTTGCATTTGAGATGTATCTTCCCATGCCAGCAGATACCATCAACAGACTGAAAACGGATAAAATTTGATGTAGGTGAGGATGAGCTTGGTAGGGTAAAGTGAATTTGTCTTTACACACGTTTTTCAATGGAGTCATTTGAGATCTTCATCTTTGAATGTTTCGTACGCGTCAAAACCAAGTGCAGATAGTTTTTAAGCCCTTCTCATAATCTAAAATTAATAAGTACTGTGTACTTTTCACGCGTGATTTTGACGGAGCGTATCCTTTACCTCAAGGTTTGCCTTTGAAATAAGTTGTGATTTAACCGTGATGACGTTGCAAAAACAATATCAGAGTGGTATCATTATTGAGATTACGCATTACATGACATGATACATAGCATAAAATACTAATGTAAAGCTGGCTTAGAAATTATTTAAAGATAGGAATTATCGGTTTGAAGTTGATGTAATGCTGCTAACGAGAATGCTGCCAAATAGATGCCTGTATTTTATGATCTTTAACATTACGATGATATATTATTGCTATCTGAAAGACAAGATTGAAGTGCGAGTGCCGTACATAATATGCGTTATTACTATTACCTTGTTGAAAAGAATAAAGCGTGCCAACGTGCTTGTCTACCAACGAGCCGGTGTGGTGGCATAATAAATGCGTAATGATAACAACAAGTAATTTAGAAGGGTTGATTATATGTACCTATGCAGGAGAGAACGCATAGATTCCCTACATATGGTTTTGATGACAGAGAAGTAAAATGACTCATAACTAGTCATAACTCGTCACCTAAGCAATAAAGGATCCCATGATGAGTGCACTACTATTATTGTTTAATACTATAACAAATATTATTATTGCTGCTTGTGTTTGCTCGCTACATGTGCTTCTCGTTATGCAGTTCTTTAGTATGATGCTTAAGTTTAAGTCTGAGCCATTGCTAAATATATTGCTGCAAAGGGCGCCACTGACAACGCTGGTAGACCTCTTGGCATGAAGTTTAAAACAGCTTATTAAAGATTATGGACATTTTTATTGTTGACACGCAATGGGATGCAATTGGCGTTTGGTAAAAATAAATAAAGAATCATCCACATTTGACCTGACCCCATACTACATGTGCATGTACCAAAAATTCATAAAATAATAAAGCACTATGCAGATACTTTTTGCTCTTGAGCGATTCATTGTTTTTCTTTTACTTTGTTTGCGTGCACTTGCAATATCGCATAATGAGTGTACCCTATAGTACAAAGTACAATATTATGTTTATGCATGGCGAACATTAATTATTAATTTTCCCATTACTTTGTTAGATGCCAACTTTAAAAAGCTTTATTAAAAAAGGCAATAATAAAAAATGCTATAAGGTGTCGTCGTGGTGCATTTCTGGGTTACTGAAGTTGTGAATATCTGAATGGAAATATGAGTGGTGAGTTATTGGACTATTTTTCATGATTAATACTTTTACGCGCGTCCTAACGGATCTGGTTATGTCAAGATGAAACAAAAGTCAAATCACAATGGAATCTGTTTTTTTTCCATTTGAGATAAACATTTTAGCAAAAGAAATTAAGTTAGGGATTTCATGGTGACGTTAGCATAAGTTTATGTGATTCAAGTTTTGGAAATTGGAAAATATTATTAGCACAGGAAAATATTGTCTGCGTCATCCGCGTCCTTTATTTCCTTCCATTTCCCTATAAGTAAAAATAGGAGCAACGTCGGCATTGGTTTAAAACAAGTGAAAAAGAAGATCTATAAGATAAACATAAATTTTGCTCTCGTTTTGCAATAAACAATTCCCCTAGCACATCCTTACCTTCTTACTTAATATTCATAAATCTTGCATATTGCAAACTATGCGTATCTATAACAGGTTATGCAATTGATTTGATCAAACTAATCTACAAAACAGGTTTTTCCCCTGGCTAGCAATTGCTGAGACGACTAGTAATTTTTTTATGTGCGGTTTTCTGCACTAGTACAGCACATCGTATTCGCAATTTATTGAAACGTAACATAGTCATACGATAATAGGACATAATGTGAGATTTCAAACAGCCCATACATTTATGAGCTTTACAGGAATTCATGCTTTACCTATTATTTTGTTTAGTTGCAGGGCAACAATGAAATTGAAATGCACTATTAATATGTAGTCTCGAGCTATATGGTATTCCATTTAAAATGTAAATTGTATACTGTTAGCAGCAGCACGTACAAATCTATCCCATCTCCTCTGTCAAAAAATAATCTTGCGTGAGTTTTGTGTTTCGTTTCCTTTTTTCCTCCACATGATATTTATGTAATTGTAAATTTAGACTAGACAAGCACTGTTGCTGTTGGATATCAAGTTAAGGAAGGTGACCATAGAATACCGTTAAGCATGTAGTACCTCTATGATGCCCTATAATCATACTGTAATTAGTAATTACAATTAGATGGTTTAATTCAGTCACTTGTTTGAAGTGTGCGTATCTTGCATGCATTTTATTTGAGCTTAAAATTAAATTGGCGCATCTTTCAGATAATCAAATACATATTGACACAACTACTACGATTAAGTATGTCTGTGCTTTGTGGAGTTTTAAAAAGTCAGAGGGTTACATAAGCTGAGTGTTCAGTACATAATTTATACTGATATTTACATAAAATAGACATGTGGGTGCTATGATTAATGTGTACAGTACCTACTTTCATTATCATCTAATTTTGGGTCTCACTTTCTTCCCCGCGGCAATTTTAGTTGTCTTCTCAATAATAGTGAACATGGCTTCATTGATAATACATTTTTATATTTAGGAAATTCCTGGATGCAAAATGAATTACAAGTATAAGCTGGTAGTTTTCAAGGAACAAAAAATGTCATGCTACATTTTTAACTGTATAAAAATAAGGTTTTGATAAAATGAAGCCTAGATTATGCACATGTTATGCTATATGGAACCTTCAGTCAAAAGTCTTCCTAGCTGCCAATTTGAAGCCAGAATAGTAGGGTGACTCTAAACGTTTTTGAATATTGTCATTTACTACTAAAAGGCAGTAAAAAATTTGGTACTGGGAATGGATGTTGCTTGAACATTTATTATCCCTAGTTTTATGTTTCTCTAAATTTAATTTGAAGATGACGCTTACTTGACAACGCCTGCATTTGATGAATTCTTTTCATGAATATCTTTGTGTATTATAAAGTTGCTTAATTCAGTCCGTTTAACAAATTTTGACGGATTGTTTAGGCGATTTACTATATATTATGTAGATATTGCACCTTGGTTCGCTAGTGAAATTTTCTTCATTATTTCTCGTGAAACCCCTTTTTTGTGATATAGTTTTTAGCCAAGCACAAATTTTGTTTTTGGCGTTTTATGGCTTCCTTTTACTC
The DNA here is from genome assembly GCA_034700685.1 of Willowsia buskii. Lineage (NCBI taxonomy): Eukaryota > Metazoa > Arthropoda > Collembola > Entomobryomorpha > Entomobryidae > Willowsia > Willowsia buskii. The sequence continues at coordinate 13,878 of JAQIXW010001055.1, forward strand.
AACATTTGTAATAGAGAATAAACCCTAGTAGTATAGAATTTCACAATTAGCATTTTGTAAAAATATTTTAGGTCTGACTTCATACGACTGTAAAAAAATAACATATCATTTCCACTTTTAGTAATTAAGATTGCAGAGTATGGCTATACTTAAAGAAGTCGAAATATACCTGAGAATTAGACTAATGAAACACTTCCCTACCAAAATTTGTAGTTAGCAATCAAAGCCGATGACAAACTTTGAATTAGTCAGTTCTAGTACTTTGAAATACGATTAGTGTCTGGTTACATGAAAAGTCTGAATACATGAAAAGAACTATTACTTTCTTTATGAAATGAATATTCTTCACAAATGGATTACCTATACACCTTTGAAAATACCTATTTATATTTACAAATCATTTTTTGGAACAATTACTTTACTTGGTCATATATTATGCAATAATTTGTATCAGATGTCGTCAGATGAACCTAAATTCTACATAATTTAACATTGCTGTTTGAAATAAACGAAATACCGTTCCTGTTTGGTCATACATTTTGTGTCATGTGTTTTTAGGAACCAAGATATCACAAATATTTTGATATCATAAAAAATATGAGTCATTTTAGTAGTAATTGATAAACTCTTTTTTGATACAGTGAACCAGGTAAAGTTCTGTAATACGCTTATGAAATGCTTACAAACGACTAAATAAATAGGAGACGCTTTCTTGTAATATAACTGATTTATGTTTGTTACGTATGATGGTCATGATGGAGATTATGACAACAACACCCTTGGGAGACCCTATGGGCTCCTATTTTTCCGAGTCAGGCTATTATTGTTCACAAAATTTGAAAACATGACTTCTCGAAGCATTCTCTTTTAGTTATCTTTCAGAAACGTGTATTTTTCATGTGACATGTTGATGTAAAATGTGAGTTTTCGCACTGTTGACATGAGAGTGAATGAATGAACTGTTGCATGTGTTCGATTCTTCTAGCCTCCTCAGAGATGACAACCAAGAACGCAAGTAAGGTAACAATTGAGTGAACAGGGCAGTGTATCACCTCTCGTCACAACGTTGTGCAAGTGTGCACAAGTGCAAAATAGAACTTTCGTGTGATTTTTAATGCTTCATTCTTCATGTGTTCACGCTGCTAGTACAAATGTTCGTAGAGAAGATCCACGTCTGTTTCATAGGATGAGGAGGAATGGTTTCTGTCTATACCTGAATGAAATGTAAACATTTTCCTTGTATGTTAAGATGATGACAAACAAACAAAAGATGTTGCAACGCTCGTATGAGTATAGTTTATGTTTAGGATTACACCTACCGATGTTTATTCAAAGTGACTTGTTATATGAAAACAATTAAATGAAATTTTTCATCTACACACTAGAAACACAGTGAAAAAATTTCCGACCCGTATCAGCTCTGCTGTATCAAGAACAAGGTACATGATGAAATATGGGAACATGTACAAACAAAAGGTTAAAAAAGGGAAATACGTAGCAGATGTCGCGTCCTTCTTCGATGTTTTTAATTTCAGTCCCATTTGTACCTTCACTTTTCATGGGTTTCGTAATTCACTACAAATTAATTAAAGCTTGTCAGTTTTAACACGTATTTGCATAATTGACAAGCCATCACATCAAATCGTACCATCGCTTTCTTTCCGACACAGATTTTAATACAGTGGATTATTGTAAACGAGTCTTCAAACAGGCAGATGGACTGCTGACTCTTCACATGCCTTGTCTAGATTTAGCATGTAATATATGTAAAACTAATATAAATGCCAGTTAGAAATTAGAGATTTTTCTATTTAATCAGCGTAAAATCTAACTGAAGGCGTAAAACGTGTTTTCCCGAACCTGTTAACTGTTTTCATGTTGTCTATATATATTGAGTAAGTTAATAAGCCTTTTTATTTAATTTAAAATGAACGTTTTATGCAGATTTACTGATTCCGACTGCATAATGCCTATTACTTACCATGACACACGAACAAAGCTAAATTTCCACTTTCTACCTGCATGTAAGAGTTAATGCTGGATTATGCACTTAGCAAAAATATTCACAAGCATTTCATAGCTTTAGTGACTATTTGGCATGATTTGGATGAGGATCTCTCTCAAAAGATCAGAGTGAACCCATGCGTATCCAATAAAAAGGGATTTAATGTTTATCGTGCTCCTCAGTGTTTTCTTCATATCCAAACACATCTGCGTCTCTAAGTTACCAGTTTACCACTACTGTCAGGTATGAAAGTCAATAATGGCAATGGTACATTGATGTATTGTTGCAAAGGAATCATGCTGGATGAATTTGAGTGATATGAATAAGATTTTTATCAAGAAAACTAGATTAAAATATCCATCCATCTTTAATATTATGTTATGTAAGAATAACAGCTTGAATGAGATGAAAACTTGACATATCTAAATGTGCAGGCTCTTGAAGCATTAATGCGTAATGGAAAAGTAGGTAATTCAAGAATTAGGTATGTATATTTCGTCCATAATAAAAATGTACTATAATCAAAAGATAGCTTCATCGGTTCGAGAACATTCTCCGAGGGCTCCATTCTGGAGGAGTATATAAATTAGAAAATTGTAGTCTCATTAATATAGGAGAGAAAGCAAGATGGGATAATGTTTACCCTTAACACAGGGTAAAATAAATATCAGTTCTTTATTATGAAAACAAAGATGTTCATCGTGCAGTCATGATTATAAAACGACTAGCGATTTTTGCTGTCTTCTTATTACAATTACCAGTTAGATGATTTTCTCGAATTTGTTTATAAGTTACATGAAGAGTTTAGTTACGTAAATCGTACGATAACTTGATAACTTCTTTTTTGTATTCGTATAATAATTTGCCACTGCCACTTTTTCGTCTTAATAGTAGTGCTTTAGCCTACATCTATCAATTAATAATTGCAAATGTTTTAGAATTCTTGTTCTGTAATCAGATGGTACCAACAAGTCTTTCCTTAAAGATGAAGTGCAGCATATCCAACATACTCCTAACCGCAGTCTAATCAGTAAATAATTGCTCTTCCATTATGTACAGAAGTTGTATGAATACCAGCATGAAATTATTTATAAGCAAGCTGTTTTGTAGGTTTGCATAAGATTAAGAGCAGTTACTGAACATGTTGCATACAATCAACTACTTTTTGCGAAATGCTGGATTTATGAATTTGTAGTGACAAAGAAACAACGCACGTGTGAATGTTTGCAATGTAAAAACGTGTTAGTGGCATGGCACTAGCCAGTAATTGTTTAAGACTCGAGAATTTAAAAACTGCACTCTTAGTTACACTTACAACTTTAGAGGTTTTTTTTACAGTTCAAGAGCATAAACTATGTCGCAATTTTCAATTTTATAACCAATGTTATTTTAAGAACCTGACCGCTTACCAATTTACCCTTATAATATCATAATATCAAGGTCGTCATTGTTTTTACTGCATAGTGGCACAAAAAATATTGGAAAAAGTGAAGCAGCTTTTAGTACAATGAATAAAATTTTGCCAATTGGTAGTCATTGTTTAAGAATCACAAAAACACAAAGGATCATTTACACCATTACACCAATATCATCGCTTCATCGCCATCACACTATACCTTAGCGCAAAATACATTACTAAAAGCTATGTTTTAATGTGTTTTTACAACCTGTTGTTTTAAAGGCTCAATCAAGTGTAGAAACTTGTATTTACGTATATATGCTCCTTTTTGTATGTATATCACCTTTTACAGGTGGCTAAAAGGGAAATCTCCAGGCAAGCAAGTCTTATGAACAGAAATAGTACTCGCGTTTTTGTTTTCGTATTCAAAGCCAAGAAAAAGTCGACTCATAATTCAGTCATTTTCTTTCATGTTACAATTTTAGTGCAAATCAAAGTAGACTTATTCAAATTTGTAAACAAGTATTAAAGAATTAAATTCCCCGCATGTTTTTAATAGATGACTTGTTTTGCAAAAAAGACCTCTAAGATCAGCAAAAAATAAGAGTAATATTGAGATTATTAAGCTTATTATATTACTCCAAGTCTTCTATGCCATGCAAAATTTTCAATTGTGCCCCCAATTCATAAGCGACGCATACTTAAAGGTCGTTTCCCAGTATCCCAGTAAAGTAAAATTGCATTACAATTCTATCTGTGTTCATAGGTAACTGCATTTTCCTCCTCTGCATCTGCAAGTTTTCTTTGCAACTTGCGATTGCAAAGCTCATATTCACGTGAATCAATGCGATATTGTAGTAATGTAGATCCAAGATATGTCATAGATACGTATGGTACAAAATTTTAAAAATCAAGTTACTAATTTTTTATCCGTCATTCGTAAACTTTTTAGTCTCCACCCTTAGTAAACACTATACATGATTCGGCACTGTTGGATCATCAAGAAAACTTTGAGAACTAGCTAGACCGCTTTAGAAACAACCACAATATTCCGACACTTTCATCGCTAAAACAAACCGAGGCCGTATGAATGCATCTAAAAGTTTTACGTTCCGTAACATCGGCAACTTTATGATATTATTGGCACAGGTGTGTGGAAATACTTGAAGTGGTTATAAGTATTCGTTTTGCAGTCGCATCTCATTTCTTTCGCTGGTTTATGAAGTAGTAAAGTAAAACGCATGTACATAAACGCGGTGAATATTTGCTGCTTTTAGACATCTATCCGGTTAAGATCTGTGTGCATTTCATCTTTATCATCATGTTACCAATAATCACATTTCTTTCAGTGTACAACTCCAGAAATAGATGTGCGCAGACAAAAAAAAACAAGAAGTTGGAGAGGGTGACACTTGACTCTCGTTTCGAAGTGCCGCTATGCTGAGTACAGTTTGTAGCATATCGTTTAGTAGATTATTGTTTTCAAACTCTGGTGCACGCTCTGTGTTGATTGCTAGTAAGCTAAATACATCTCCAATTACTTTCGACTGGATGGGAGAGAATAAAACATTTTATTATGAACTTTTCTCATAAAATCATGAATGAATATGGAAAGCCGTATATTTAAATATGAATTGTATTTTTGTAAAGCAATAAGGGTATTTTGGAATGCGTGTCAAAAACAATAAATAAATGAGGATAGAAATAGCATGTCTTTGTCTTTACAATAGATTGAAGTGTATGAAAAGAAAAGGATTTAAGCAATATCAGCTAATTATTTGTCTTTTTTATGTTTTTTGTCTACCAGGTATTCGTTTACGATGCTCATGGATATGAAGCAGTAAAAAGAAGACTTAGCGAGACTGGATGGATTCGGTCTAGTTACATGGCACAACTGCCCTACCTGCTTCCGCTGTGGGTGAAGCATATGGGCAAAGTGATGATTTTAAACTCGAGTCCGCACACAACGCAAGCTGTTCGGGAAGCTCTCACAATTCGCTTCCTTTTCTCTGTCTACCCAAATATTTTTAAGATGCACGATAATGCCGAGTTAGTCCGTCGAATTGAGAAGTACCTGAATAACGAACCAGATGGACTTCTTGGTTTGGAACTAAAGACATTGGATGTAGTCTTTAGAGATCCCATGAAAAAGAAGTGGTACGACGAATCCCTGCAGCAGACACTTCAGTTATGGGAGATCAATCTTTAGGAGAATTATGATTAAATTAAATATTGTATCTTAATAACAATACTTAATTAGTATACACAAAGACTATCCCTCCTTGTTATGATTGTCGTTCGTGTTTAAGTGGCTACTGTAGTACTTAAAATGTACATTGAAAATCGTTGTTAAACATGCAAAAAGTCTGTTTTTTTGTATTCGCACATCTATATTGTATGTACATATTTATCCCTCAACAACCATCACTTACATGTTATTATTATTATTTTTTGGTTTGTATGTATGCCAGAAGCTGTATTATTATTATCATCATCATTATTAATATTATTGTCATAGTTATGATCTATTATGAAGTCCTCCTTCAAGCAAATAACGCCAAATTCTCTTGTTTCCTACTAGTTTGAAAACATGTAATAAGTAATATTCCATTTACTTTGTTAAACTTATTGTGATAGTCAAAAAATATCGTCAGTTGACAATAAAGCTGTTACAAATACAAGTATGTAAATTTTCGTGACTTGCAATCTAAACCCATGTATATTTTACAATGTAAGATAACCTAGTTTTATTCTGGATAATGGACGTACTGGAAATACTGGAATAATCGCAAATATTAAAAGTAGACGACGAAAAGATACGTAATTCTGAGATGCATAATATATGAATTCTTTATTCGTCCTAAAACAGAAGCGTAAAAATGATTAATGGTATGAATGCATTACCAAACGTTTTGTTTAAAAATTCGCTTCTTGAAAATGGACATACATTTTTAGAACCTTCAATGTTTAAAATTCTTTAAAAGTATTTTTGAAATATCTTTTTCAGAATTTTTTGCGTTTGCATAACATTCTTAATGTTTTTAAAAAATTCATTTACTTTACATATTTGAAATATCCAACAAAAAATTGACGATTAAATGTTGCTAATCGGTTCTTCCACACAATAATTCTAAAAATTATTGTACCTAACCATGACGTTTGTGATAGCTTGCCTTACCTAATAACTGTCTACATCTGGAGGTATGTATATATTTTGTCGACACAACTGCTTCTATCTTTTTAGGATGAAGAACGAGAACAACCTTCGGAGAAAGGAAAGAATGCACATAGGCACATACGAGCATGGAAGCTATAAATTCGCATTTTCACCATCCCATCCCTTCCAACGGATATATTATATGTTGCAGAACATTTGGAGCGGTATAACCATTACCAAATGAAGACATTTTGTTACGCTTCAAGATGATCATGAATAACGGCCAAAAATATGAGGAAAAAATGTAAACGGTTAATTAAAGAGGTTTCTTGCTGCATAGATGATACAAAAAGTATGCAAACCAATGAGTACATCTCGGGAAGAATTTATTCGCAATCCTCAATCCCTGCAGAGAGTAAAGCTTTGTACCTAATTCGTGTTTTACATCTCTTTTGAGTAGCAAACAAGAGTCCCGTCAACTCAATTGAATTCATGTCATATCGCCAAGGAAGCTAAGCATACACAGGTTACGTCAAGTAGCGTAACCCACCGAACCGAAATTCGGAACGCAGGTCGGAGAAAAACTCTAAGCCTACTTGTCGTTGGTCGTGTCATACCCTGCACTGCATTTTGCCTGGATGACGTCACGTCGCCGTCCTCCAAACTCCAAATCTTTAGTGTGTATTAGGCTTACTGGTAGATTTTATGTAATGTGATGTAGTACTTCCTAAAGTAGTCAAATGATGTATAGTTCTTCCATCCCTGACGATATAGACTAAAATATTTTTCTCCTTACTTACACTTCTTTTCCGTACTGAATGGAGCTAGAACAAATTTTTCTCTTCTATCTCCTCGTCTAAAATTTTAGTTCGAATCAAAGGCGTATTATGGAATAACGTACGATCCACATCATGTTTATATCGTTTCAGTTATTTTGTGTGGGTGACAGAAATTATTAATGTTAGATTTGAAAAATTAGTATTACTGCGCAGCAAAACTTTATCTTTACAGCAACAATACGTCAAACACATAACGTTTATCTGCAACCGCACAAACCAAACAATAGACACATCATTTTTTGTGGTGCGGAAAAGGGTGGAAAGTGATTCTTCTGTCATATTCTCGTAGAAAGTTTTATCTTCGGACAACGTAAAATCAAATCCATCAAACCATATACATACATAACCTGTTTAAAGGTGAAAAGAGAAACAAGGCCACCTGAAAAAGAGGTGTGCACTGTGTATTTTTTGCCTGTTGTGCTTTCTTTCATGCATGTGGATTCCTCGGATGGAGAGGCTAAGGTAAAAATTAAGTATTTAAGTACATACATACTACTATTCATAGACATTAAGCATACAAGGCATTTAATTGAGAATCAAAATCTCAACTATGGCTTAGAATTAGAAGTTCAAGGTATTTGTTTTATTGGTAAGTAATATTGAGTAGTATTCTATGTAACTGAAAACCGTAACACACATGTATTTAAAATGCCATAAAATTTGGTTAAGTACCTTTAAAGCAATATTTCCTTACTACCACAACCAGGCAATGTCAATAAAATGGCATA
>JAQIXW010001056.1:0-21991 GCA_034700685.1 Willowsia buskii
ACACGTCGTCAGACCACAAGGCACAATTCAGGTGAACCCACTTATCCACGTCAAAATTTAACAGCCTACAGAATCCAGAATAATAATTATAAGTATGTAATTTTAATAAAAACGAAATGCTACTCTAACGCACAGTAATAATCTTGACATTCTCCTTACCTCCCAGGACCATTGGAGACACCATCTCCTTGCAAGCGACAGAATATACATTCTCGAATATCCAAAGGAACCTTTGTTGGCATTGCTGTGATTCCCATCCTAAACAACATTTCCGTGACTTCCTTATCTGTCGGCTTCTTGTACCGTGTTGGTGGTAAAAACGTGCTGCCCCACGTCCTATACCGAGCGCCCTTCCATTTACTCTCTGGCTTACTGTTCTTGTCCACTTCCTCCTTTATCTTCAATTTCGACCCATTAATATCTCCATCGACGACGCCTGCTGACAACTTATTTTTTATCTTTAATCTGCCATCCTTCTCTGTCTTCAAGGTTTTCAGAAGATCACCACCAGGATGACTAACAATGGCAGCGGCTTTCTCTTCGTGAGGAATAGTGACTCCATTTGTGATGGAAAATTGCATGAAACACGTTGTGCTACAAAAGTAAAAGTCCGTGTCGACCGCAACAGACGCCCCATCGCCTCCATTCAGTTGGGTAGGTGGAATCCCAGGAAAGTCTGAGGCTTTCTTTCGAATCACATTATTCAACACCACGACATCACAATGTCTACAAAACTTTGCAGCACCATTAAGAATACTCTGAATGTCAATCTTCTCTTTTCCATCCTTCCCTTTGATTGTGTACAAGTGAGATTTTTGCTCAGACGTTATAACAGAAGAGCCACTGCTTCCTTCACTAGCACTTTTGTCCATCACTTGGTACGTCGGTGCTGCGATGGAGAGCACATTAGCCAAATTCCTCAAAAGTCCGCGAATGTCTTCAGCCGCTGCGGATGAGAGTGTCAGGGTAACTGTAATGTTTCCAGCGTCTTTGAGCGGCGTGATGGAACGAAGTTTTGTTCCATTCAAATCTTTCATCAAGCCATTCTTGTTCTCCTTGTCCATGTCCTTGTTGTTCGTTTCTTTGGCGAGGATCAGCTCTTGTTTGGATTTAGGATCAATTGGTACTGGTCGAATGGGGATGGGAACGAAGAGAGGGATTTCTGGAGAGATACATCTTTCCAGGTCTTTATCCATGTCCTCGTCGATATACTTGAGACCAGGGTACATGCTCATGTTTTCCCAGGCAGTACATTCCGGAGATGAAGCGCTGACGATGGTATCAGGAGTGTTGGTTTCCCGGACTGGGGATGGAGTTCGATTATCCGGGCGTGTCACTCTTTCCTCAAAGCTGCCCATCTTGGGAGTGGCAAACTCCTGGAAGTAGAAACCTCTGTGAGTTGGCTGCGGCTTTGGTTGGGGCTTTGGGGGATCAGGTCCAAATGGACGGGTACTATAAAAATCGGATTTGGTCGACAGTTGTCCCTTTCCAATCTGTCCACTCAGGTCTCCAAGGAAAGTATTGTAGTTCTTTTGAGTAAGTTTGGAGAAGTCACCAACGCCGGCGAGGGAGCAAACGTTAAAATTGTAGCTCAACTCGGGCTCCACAATTCCTATCGGTGAGAGTTGGCGAAGTTGAGTCATAAAATTGTCTAGAAATCCGTCAAAATCATCCTCCGGTCTGCCTGCTTTCCGAGGGCGCTTTTTCGACACTTGACTTTCTTTGTTGTTTGTCATACTTTGTTTTCGCTTTTGTTGGTACTGACGGCGCTTCAACTTTTTCGCATCTTCATCACTCGTTTTCTTTGCGCTGGAATTGGTTGCTATGGTGGTGGTGGTTGAGGAGCTGCTGCTGGTAGGCGTTACACTAGTTGTAGGTGTGACTTCGCCACTTACTCCTGCAACTCCAGCTACACTCGATATAATATCACCAATTTTATTATCGTGATTCTGCAACATGTTCTGTGTCGCTTCCTGGACTACGGCTATGATCGCCTCTTTCGTGGGATCTAATGTTGGCGGCGGAGGAACAGGAGGAGGTTCCTGAATCTGAGGTTTGATATCCATCACTGTCTCAACTATTGGTGGAGTGTTACACATTGACGTGCTTCCTTGCGAACATTCTAAACGGGAAAAATGGACTTAATTAAAGAAACTATGTATTTTCTAACATTAAAAGTTCCAGTATTTAAAATTAATTGGAACTTACCATCAATCATAGTAGGCTCCGTTTTGATTGTCGGCCTCGTCAGTGGAATCTGAGTAGATGCCACAGATTGTACTGGCGTTGTTGGTGTCGTTGGTCTCAAAACTGGTGAAGGATGAGGTATTCTGGTAGCAGCCTCTGATAAATGAGACGTGTGACTAGGTACACCAGTTGCTGCGGGTCTTGCCTGGAGACAGGAAGTTAGGGAAAATCCAACGTTTTCTGATGTTTGCGTCATACTTGCACAACCTGTATTTTGCAGAAGCTGCTTCAGCAGTGCATTTTGCGACTCCCCTTGTGACTGCTGTTGTTGAGCGAGCGTCTGGTTTTGAAGGACAGCTCCAGCGTTAGAAGAAGCAACCGAGATCGCTGTCGGATTTCCCATATTTGCCATTGCATTAATACTCGCGAGGGCAGATGCTGCCCCAGTATCATTGATAAGCACTGCTCCACCTCCTCCTGCATGTGTTACCATGGGAACAGCATGATGGACTATTGTTCCTCCCTGCTGTTGTTGATGAATTTGCATTGGTATCTGATGTGGGATCTGAATCTGAGATGGATGATTACCGGGACCGGTCACTCGCATACCACCTGAAGCACTAACAGGATGTGTGGTGTAGATCACTGTTGTTGAAGTTGGTGGTTGCCCAGGTGTGCTGGATATGTGTACCTGCTGAGCTCCTGGAAAGTTGGAGAATGGCACTGACGTAAAGCCAACTGCCACAGGAGTAGGTTGCGGTTTTAAAGATGACGGTACTACTGTCACTGATGTGGGCGGTACAACAGACGTGTAAGAAGCTGGAGGCATTGATGTCGTCGGAATGTGACCAGTAACTGTTCCAGGCGGAGGGACAGTCACAGTAGGAGGAACAAATGTCACTGCTGATGCTACTGTTGATGATGATGATGAGGAGGAACCTATCAAAGGCTGCCGCACAACTGAGGTTATCCCAGTCAAAGGAGAGGAAACTGCTGAGACTACTGACGAGTTTAGAGCTCCAACTGATGAAATCACAGAAGCTAAAGATGTGTTTTGAGGTTGCTGATGCAGCGGAGGCTGAGCGAGAGATACTTGCTGAGCTATTTGGTTTTGTAGTTGTTGGTGCTGTCCTGGGCCTAACGATAGGTGCACAGTGGGAGGAGGTGGCTGCACAGAAATAGGCACCTTTTGGTTCGGCATTGATATTGGAATCGGAACAGATTTGACTGCAGTCACAGTCCCACCTATCCCAGGAGACATTACCGATGACAAGGTTAGCGTTGCTAAAGGTGGTCTAAGACTAACCGACGTAACATTAGGTCTCACTGTTTGCAGTTGACCTGGAAGAGGTGGGACGTTGGAAATCCCAGTAGAAACAGGTGATGACACCAACTGAGCCGTTGTAGCCACCACAAAAGCACTAGAAGCTGACACCGGATTCGTTTTGATTGTTGCCAATGGCGCTCCAGAATGACTATTTGCTGTTGAAGCAGTAACCATGGAAGCTGCAGTGGTGGATGACGCAATAGTGGAAGAGGGAGTAGACGCCGCAGCCGCCGCTGCTGCTGTGGCATTCACTACTTTAGCTATTGAGTTCACCATTGCCTGCACTGAGGACACGACCACTACTGGTGGGGGAGGTGGTAAAGGCGGCGGAGCTTGAGGGGATTCTTTTACCGAGTTGAGAAGAACTGTCGGCGAAGAGACCACCACGGCAACTGCCGCTTGCACAGAATTTTTCGTAAGAATGGAGTCATGCGAGGTAGTAGTAGCTGGCGCCTGGGTTGGCGCTGCTGCTGATGTTACTGCCACCACCGGAGGAGGAGGTAACGTTGTTGAAGGCTGTGAAGGTAAATTGGAAGTGCTAGCAGAAGTCGCGACAGTCACCCCATCAACTTTGTTAGAGCTAGTAGTTACTGTGGTGATTGTCGGTGGAGGCACTGACACGGTCGTGGAAGCATTAAGGACTGACTTAACTGAAGAAGGGTGATTAAGAGATACTGGAGCACTAGCAACACTAGACGCTACAAGAACACTTTTCACAGGCACTGTTTCACTGGATTTGCTAGTAGCCGAAGAAACACTTCCATGGTCCGTTGAATTCGTTGAGGCTCCTGCAACTGTGGCTATTGTTGCTGCCGAGGAGACAGAAGATGGAGGGCTCACAGTATTTGAGGAACTTTCCCCATCGATCACACTATTTATATGGGACTCATTGTTTAACTCCGTGTTGGTAGTACTAACAGTTATTGTTGTCGCTTGAGTAGCCACTTCAGAGTTGGCAACGGAATTGCTTGCGGTAGCATTATTGTTGTTGTTGGTTTGAACACTCTCGTTTATCACGGAAAACGGACTGCCACCCTTGAGTCCCATTTTGTGAACTCCATCAGACCAAGAAAACGTGGGGAACGGGAGAATTTGATGATTTTGTCCCCCGCCACCTCCTCCTCCTCCGCTGGCAGTAGAAGTCGCAACATACTCTCCAGGCGCCGGTGTTGGGGGTGGAGCACAGTTTGAGTACACGTCCATATTAAACTGCCCCGAGTTATCCATACTAGTTGGTGGAGCATGAGAAGTAGGCACAACATTCATTCCGTCCATATGACTATGCTGCTGCTGCTGTTGTTGTTGCTGCTGCTGCATCACCACATTGCTTCCGATAGGAGTGTGAGGTCTGCTACCTCCAGCTGTGCTCCTAGGTGTCATCGGATTCTCTACACTTTGTGGTCTATCTGCTGTCATAGGACTGGGTGCTCCTATACTGCTACTCCCAGAAGGTCTTCGCATTGGTGAGGAAGCAGGAGACACTCTGTTCTGAACCATTTGCATTACCGAAGCTTGATTTGGATTGGAAGGTGGACTCCCTAATCCACCCACTGGTGTCATGGGGGACGGGCTTCTAAGGTTCATGTTGATATTCGACCCAGCGTTTGGACTCTGTGTTGGGAAAGGTACTCTAGTACTTGTAGCGTAATGCTGTTGAGGTGGTCCACCCGGAGACATGGGCATTCCTGCCATGCTCGTTGGAAACTGCTGAGGTCCCTTCACTCTCGACAGCATGTCATGATTAATAACCCTTTGAAATTGTTGAGGAGACGAAATTCTACCCGCAAGCATTTTCATTTGATCAGCCTGCCCAGGTCCCATAACTCTCATTCTCCCCATTTGCTGTTGATGTTGCATCGGGATCATATTCGGACTTATTCCCCGAACAATCATGATACCTGGCTGATTTCCTACCTGATTTGGACCACCAGGCTGATGCTGCACAATAATCTGCTGGTGACCTCCTGGGGAACCTACGTTAGACGCCATTCTCATTTGCACTTGCCCACCAACTGGTAATCTAATATTTTGGGGGAGTTGACCGGTCATCATTGGTCTCATGTTATTATCATTCGACGGACTGAACGGCATATCATCTAAACTTCCGCCATGCTGACCAGGATTAACGACCACTCTGGGTGACGTCTGACTCAATGTCGTCGAGTGTGGTCCTGGACTGGGTGTTAGTGGACTAGCCATTGGACTGTGTTGCATCAGCGGGCTCGGTGAAGGTCCCCCTTGCATGCCTGGTGAGGAGCTCATGTGCATTGGACTCTGAGGCGTGGAGGAATGCTGTAATGGGGAATTCGCAGACGAGGGCCCCAACGGTGACATCTGCGCTCCCAAATTACTTTGAGGGTTATTTCCCATCATTTGCTGTTGCTGTTGTTGCTGCTGTTTCTTTTGTTGTTTGTTTCTGTACTCTTGTTGGAGCAGACTATGCTGACGGTTTTGTTTTCTCAGTTGTTCCAACTGTTTCTGAAGACCGGATAGCTCCTTAGTGATCCTTTCCAACTCCAAAGTGTCTGTCTCGCTCAGCGAAGAGTTTGTCTTTTTCAGCTGCCTTCCCCTACAATTTATAGATTTCTTTTGTTTTCTCAACTTATTCACTTCTGTGTCCACTGTTTTCAGCTGCATTTGGAGAACGTTCTGCTGATGGAATAGCCATTGCTCATATTGCACCTGTTGTTGTCTCTCTTGCTCTGTTGTTGGATGTTCTGGAGGATTTGGTGGGGGTGGGAGTGGAGTCAAATGGATTCTCGTCTGATTGCCTGGAGCACCTTGCGCTGCCCCTCCCATTGTCACATGGGAAACCTCCATGACACCCGGTGCTGGTGCACCATGCTGCTGTGGAGGTGGTGCTTGATGTGGTTGCTGGTTCACAATTTGTTGACTATTTGGACCACCATCCATTTGCCAGTGTTGTGGCGGGGCTCCTTGCACCTGAGTCAACTGTCCTGACGCTGTGCGTATGAATACTCCAGGTTGCTGAGTTGGAATCGCATTGCCCACTATATTTGGTGGAGACAAGCTCACTGGAAGATTGGAAGAAGAGAGTACGTCTGCCTTCAATCTCTCAAAGTCAAAGTCGCTGAGAAGAGGTTCTTCAGGAGCAGCTCCCATTAGACCAGGTCCATGAGGAGGAAGCTGCTTCTGCTGTTCCCGTTTTTCTTGCTCCAATAAATCCTCCAGTAACAATGGCTGTTCCTGTATCGACAAAAATAGAAACGTTACAGGCTGTTTTAGTGAAAGCATCACCACCAACATAAGAAAATGTTTTTTTTTCTCGCTCTATCACAATACATTCAAAACTGTCGTACAAGCCAAAAAGCAGTTGTGAATATTTCATTCTAGTTTTTAAAGCAATCTTGAAAGTTGTAATTATGAATGTTTAATTGAAAGAAAAAAAATATTGAAAGCTTGTGTATCATCATCGACAAGAATTAGTGTTTTACCTGCAGAAGAAGAGTTCTACGTTGAGGTGGAGTCAAGTGTAAGTGGGTATTAGCGTTAGAGGGAGAAGCAAGTGAAGGAGGGCGAATGGGAGCACCGCCACCAACAACCACCCCACCTAGACCTGCCAAAGGACTCCGAAGTCCCGTCAAGGCTGATGGAATGGCATTGGGAATCACACCACCAACACCACCACCATTTCTAATCCCCATCTATGTATGTAGTAGTAGTAGTAGTAGTAGTAAAGTCATTCCCAACAGCAGCAGCAATGTTACAAAATGAGTCAATAACGTTACAAGCGATAATTTTAAGAATAAAAAAATATTGACGATGAGATATAGAGTTTGAAAGGGGCGGAAATACAAAACAGAAAGAGAGAGAGAGAGAGAGAGAGAGAGAGAGAGCGTAAACGTAAAAAAAACAAGAGTTTACTAGAAATTCTTATGTACAAATTTTTTTAACAGAGATAATTTTCCGTACCTGAGGACGACCGGGATAAGGCGGAGGTGGAACTGGATACGGCGGAGGAGGAGGCTGCTGATGTTGTTGAGGTCGAAGAAGTTGTTCACCGTGAGATGGATGAGGAGTCGGCTGTGCTCCAGGAGGAGCACTATGCATAAAACTGGCATTTGTCGGGGAGAGAATATGGGGGACATTTGGCTGACTACTGAGATTCACATCAGTGACCTTGGTCAATGTTGAACTTGCCTTGGTAGTAAGTCCAGGGAAGTCTGCAGTAGTAATGCTCGGCTCTTTTTTACCCTCTTTAATATCACTCTCATCCTTTCTCCCTTCCTCCTTCTCATCCTCTTCCAGATCCAAATTGTCCAAAATATTGGTCTTCTCTCCACCCACCACATCATCCAGCTCGGAGTCGGCGTACTCCAAAATGTTGAAGTCGTCACCCATCCCGAGCAACTCGTCATCGTCCATACCGAGATCAGCTAATTCAGAAGATTCTCCTTCAACGCCGTGCTCACTGTTGTGCTCTTGCTCGAGCTTCTCCAGTTCCTCGGTGACACTGTCAGGTAGCTCTTGATGATCTGAGATGGCAGCGGCAGCAACCGCTGGAGACACTGTGGTTGGTACTGAATCCGCAGGAGCACCGGATACAACAGGTGATGACTGTTGTTGATGGTGAGCTTGTGCTGCAGCTGCAGCCATCGCTTGATGCATATTGTGATGAGGAGATAGTTGAGGGGAGCTCACGGAAACACCTGCATTGAGAGGACGACCCAATTGTTGAGCAAGCATGGGAGACGTTGACACTGAAACTCCACCCGGCATTCTCTGTTGCTGTTGCTGAACCAAATGGTCGTAAGGATCCATCGAGTTTCGAATCTGACCAGGTTGACCCCCTGGGGGAAATTGATTAAAGCCTGGAGGTCTTTGTTGTTGGAGTCCTTGCTGTGATATGATAATGCCTCGCTGTTGGTGCTGAAGAAGAATTCTTGCTCTCGCATCCATTCCTGGAGAACCCAATCGAAACTCGGTCATGCCAGGTGGTGGCTGTCTTTGTCCGGCTTGTGCAGGATGACCAGGAGAGAGTTGTGCTACGTTGGCAGGTACCCGAACATGAGGAGGTAGCAATGGCTGGCGGAACTCACCAGGAACACCTTTATTTGGAGCACCTAACCTCTGAACTATCTGCTGACCATCGGCAGTGACCACTGTTTGAAGTTTTGAGGGATCATCTACAGGATGCGCCCATGATGTGGGAGGACGGTTCTGTGAAGGCACGTCATTCGGTCCTGACACCTGGTCTTGCTTGATTTGCTGTCGTTGCAGGAGTCCACGAAGATGCTGTTTCGCTTCAGGAGTTTGCGGAGAAGGACTGGGTCGAGGTGAGGCTCCCAAGCCGTCCGAGCCATCTCCTTGTTGCTGGGGTAGAGGGCTATTATGACTGTATTGATCTTGTAGAACGGAAGGACCTCCAGGAGATTGAGGAATAACATCCCCAGGCTGTGGTGTAGGAGGAGGAGTTCCGTACACGTCGTTCTGCATAGATGGCATGGCTTGACGGGGCTGTTGATGTTGAAATGGAAGTCTGGCGTAGAGTGGGCCTCTAATGTTCTGAGCTCCCTGACCTACTACACCTTCAGGCCTCTGCTGATAAACGCTGGATGGTGACGGAGGCGGCATGGCAACCGTCATGTTTGGAGGTCTTGGTCTCATCTGTAGATTTCCAGGGAACGGTGGTCTTCCCATTGGAGATGGTGACAGGGGGCTCTGTCAATAACATATAATAAAACTTGTTTCATAACCCGTTTAACAGATTCCTTATTCCAACTTTCACACTTAAACATTTTTTTTTCACATACCTGAAGCGGTTGCCGAACGCCTTCAATTCCACCTTGAGCAACGCCAGGGCTACCCGGTGGCATCATTCGTTGACCTCCAACTCCCATAGGTGCTCCCGGTGAGAAAGGCATTCCCTGTGCAGTTCCAGCCATTCCCATCGGACCACCAGCTCCAACAACGTCCTTCGCATGTTGATCACTTCCAGGTAGCACACCTTGTTGTTGTTGCTGGTGTTGCTGTTGTTGTCGCAAAGCTTGCATCTGTTTCCACTGTCTTTCCTCTGGTGTCTCAACATTCCTCGCATTCTTTGACCCTCCAGAACTAAGCCTCTCTGGATCCTACATTCAAAAAGGGACACACAAACAGATTACAATTTGAGATTATTTCACAAAAAAACATTTACCATTTCTTTAGCCTTGCAATTATCTCGCAAGAAATTTCAGCAGCAAAAATAAATGATCCCATTGGTTCTAATTCTCTATAAAGCCATACAACATATCTTAAAAATACTGTTAACACTAGATAGCATTCCCAAATATACAATCCTCTAATTTAAATCATGAGCATATCAACAGTTACACAACTTGGCATTACCAGTACCGTTGCAGGAGGCACACTGCATTAAAAAATTTGTTCTCTACATAATACCTACTTAATACATATAATATTCTGCATCTACAAATTATCAATTAAAAAAGCACCCATGTTACTCATTAATTTATATCATGCTTGATCCAACGTCATTCATCTGGATGTAATTACAACTTAAATATTATGACAATAAACCCCTTTTTACTGGAGATAAACAAGGCACCGATAAAATATATACAGAAGAAGATGTCAATCAACACGTCGTTCATGCGGAGACGTTACAAAATGGAAGTTCTATTCTATCGGACGAGTACTCAACTCCTTCTTAAAAATACGTACACATGCAATAACTTTTTTTACTTAACTCTTTCGTCATTCCAATAAACCAGGCATTATTTTTTAAACTTGAATACATGCTTTCAGTCACAAAAGATAAATAATGAAATGAATCCTTCTATAAATCAGAATCTCTAAGAGGTAAAAAAAAACGGAGGGAGCAAACGAAAAATTTTGGGGAACGATTTTAAAATCAACTGAAAAATGATTGAAGAGAGCCGCCATATAATAAAAAAAATTGGGAATAAAATGTTGATACAAATGTTGAAATAAAATAACGATAGAGATTAAATATACACGTACGAAGTTTAGGAACGATATAAAGATACAATAATTAATTTAAAGTACATAGTGAAACTTTTAATATACAATCCCACTGTAAACTATATATTTATATATCTTTATATTTATTTAGCGAATCGATCAAATTGTTATTTTTTTTACTGAGCAGAGCGGCTATTTCAGATTTTTTGTATGTCTTTAGTTCTCACCATAATGCCAGAAAAATTACAGCTCTCTGACGGAGGCAGAGTTCTGATATGCGGATGATGATGAGGAGGTGGATGAGGAAGATTATGTTCAGTCGGGCCGTAAGAGGAGTACTTGTGTGGGTGAGGTGGAGGAGCATGAGGAGAATCTTTGTCTCCACCACCGACATACAAGGGAGAGGACATGTTGGAGGAGCCCCCACCAGGAGGACCACCAGTACCACCACCCCCTTTCAAAGGAAGATTGTGTAAGTGTAGTGGGGTGGGTGGATGGTGTGGAGAGGGAGGGGGATGAGGGGACATTGAGTTACTGGTAGTGGGGGAGTGGCTGCTACATGCCACATGGATTCGAGAGTAGGGGGGAACATCCTGATGTAAGGAATAGGAGGGGGATGAGGAATAGCACATGGAAGGACTATCTGTCGGCCCTACCATCATGTTATTGTCATGCCCGTGATGACTGCCACATGGCGAGGGGCCACAACTGTCAATGTCCATTTCTGTTTTTATTATTGCTTGCAGTGGTATTTGTGGAGGTGGACCCGGCCCTTTCACGTGGTGAGGTGAGTCACACTCAGGTGATGAATGACTTGTGAGTGAGGCATCTTTAATGCCACTACTATCACCGACAACTCTGTTTTCTTTCGGCATCTAACATATATATAGTACAGGCATATAGTAGAGATTTAGTAGGAAAGAAAGAGTAAGAGATAGAGAGAGAGAGATACAGGCATATCATATAACTGCATATATATTTCATTCAACTTGGATTGCCACCACCATTTTTTTTTACTTTTACTCGAAAATGTGAAACATTTCCAATATTAGTAATATAGTCAATCATATGATCATGGATGGAGAAGTTTAAGTGAACATAATAGACAATAGGGATGGTAACTGAAGGCCAATACTGTACCTGCTGTGATTTCGGCACTCGGTTTGCCGCACGATTTTCTCGAGCCTTTTGAAGATATGGTGGTTTCTTTTCAGATGGTAGGCCCCTCCAAATCTTGGCGATTTGCTTAGCTCGTTCTTTCCAATCTATGGGAACAGAAAAGATAAGATAGATATGGATAAGTGGTTGCTACACAAAAGGTCATTGGGAGTGGAACAATGGTTTTTTTTCGAGACTTACCTGGATGGTCTCTCTTCAACTCAGGATGATTCAAATTACAGTAGAGCACGCTAACAATTGTCGCATTTGCTCCAAGCGCTTCATCTGCCTCCCATTTGAGCATACTTCTTTGGTTGTAGCTACTCGGCTGATCGGTGTCAACTTCCGTTGGTGCGGCAGGCCATGGGCTTGGTGGTTCGGAGAAAGCAGGACTAAACTGTGGACTGCTGTAATATCACAAAAATATAATGCGTGAGGATTTTTATATCTCAGTTAAGCATCCAAATTAAAGTTGACCTCAGTTTTTGAAACATGTTAACTTACTTGCTGTATTCTGATGGATACGGAGAAGGTGGAGGAAAGTTACCCGGGGATGCAAGGTTTGGTTGTAAGGGTGTAGCTCGTGGAAGGCCTGGACTTGCTTGAACTAAAAATAACAGAAAATAAGAATATTTTACTAATGGCATCTCATAAAATTAAACAGTTATCAACTTTTAGAGTAAACGCTTACCAGGACCCGTTGTGGTGATGTTAGGAGGTAGCGATGAAGGACTGGAAACTGGAAGAGATGAAGGAGGCATTACTTGATTTGAGTTAACACGAGGTGACGGAGCAACTAAAGAAAAATCACAACACATTAATTATTTTTTTAACTGCATAATATTATCAACTTAAAAAATGCAATTTTTAGCAGATAATTAGAGTGATATAAAACATACCCTCAGTAACTGCAGGCACATTGTTGACTTGGGAGAACAGCGTTTCCTGTGTGTCTTCGATGAGCACACCTTTGAAGATATCCTCCACGTCTTTCGAGTCCATACTTGGAAGTCCGGGATCAATATTGTCAAGGCCAAATTGGGAGGTAAGAATGTCATTGAACTCATCCTTGGGATTGACCACATCCTGCGAAGTTTGATCCAAGGAGAAATCATTACTGTCGTCGGCACCAGACCTGAAATCAACGAGACCCTCTTCCACCTTGATGTCATCCCCTTCGTTCATGATATTGTCCATAAAGTCATTGTCCAACAGATCTCCAGTGAGAATATCCTGAAATGCCATTTCATTGTCATCTTCATCAACAAGGCTTGGATGAAGTTTCTTCGTGACGTCCGTCGTCACCGTTGCCTGTTGTAGATGGGCTTGCTGTTGAGAAGACTGCTCAAGAGCTTGTCGATTGTCTGGTTTGAGTTTCTCTGGTGACTTTTGTTTCGCTTTGATTGCTTCAATTTCCTTAATCTCCTCCTAAAAAATAATACATGATGATGATTTGTTTTAAATCTACTTTTTGCACACCCAAAATCCCATAAAAACAAAATGATAATTTACCTTGGTCAACTTTACAGTGCTTTCACTTTTGATTGAAGAGGTTGTCTCATCGAGCTCGTCAGTAGTGGATACTACCAGTTCAGTCTCTTTAGAAGATGGTTTAAGTAATGGTTTTCCAAAGAAGGCCTCCTACAAAGTTCAAATAAATTAATCAATAATTATACTCCTTTCCTTGCAAATATCTTTATCTTGCAAATAACTGATATCTAGTTTTATCACACTTGCCTGTAGATAAACTGGAAAACTTTCTACCAACTTATTCTTATTAACTTTGCGACGTTGAGCTTTTCTTTTTGGTTTGTCTCCTGCTTCCGGTTGATCCAAACTCAAATCGTCTTCATCTTTAAATCTTGGTCCCCTAAGCCCTCTAACTACGAAGCCACCTATTCCTAATTTCTTCTGTCTCTTTCTTTCCTCCGTGTCTGTTTAAACAATTAAGTTTCAATCATTAAAAATATATTTTTCAAATGAATGCTAAAGACAGAATGCTACACTTTGAATATCATAATACCTTTTTCATTTTCTTCGTCGTCTTTCCCATCTTTAGATTTGTCGTCCACTACAACAGATAAACGTAAAGAGTGGTTAAAAAATAAGCAATAATTTTTAATAAAATTAATTATGAGAACAACTACTAATTTTTATTACCTGCACCAGACACAACTGACTCAATGACTGCGAGAATGCCTGCCTCCATTTCGGAAATGGGTCTTTTCTTAATTTTCTTCTTCCTCTTATTATCTCGCGGCACAAACAAATCCATTGTCAAGGACTTGATGAAGGAATTCCCTTCTTCTGAGAGGTACACTCCTTCTGTAGCGACCGCTGCCCTCAAGAGATCTACAATTTGAAATGGAAAATAGATACTCATTTGCACAAAATCACAAGGAAATCCAAAAATTTTCAAAATGAATTTCAACATACCTGGAGATTTTGGCGGATTTTCAGCTTTGGTAACAATAGGCGGCGGCGGTCGCAAATGTGGGGGTGGAACTTCATGGGGTCTACACAGTACACAGTTATAATTCTCATCAGAGCACTTCTCCGCTTCTTCGTCATCCCGAATGGAGTCGCAGCTTGCATGAATCCACCTGGAACAGAGGGATAATATATTTATCAGCAAAATAGTTACAGTTACAACCATTGAATACTTATATTTCATACAAGAAAGACGATCCATACCTATCACACTTGAAACACTTAATAATCAACTGTCCATCAGTATACTCTGATTTGCATACTGGACACGATGAGTATGAAGCACATGGACCACACGTGGTGTAGTTATTGTGCCATATACTATTCCTGCCCGGGTCATTAGATCCACAGTACTGACAGACTACGCACCTATAATTACGAAAGCAAAATATGATATGAGAGAAATAATTTAAAAATTACTTTTATCAGAATAGTTACTAGGAAAATTAAATTTTATGCTAATTATTTTACCATTTGCATTTCCAAGTGCCATCAGGAACACTATCTAATGGAGGATTCATGCAATATATATGAAAAGACACATCGCACTCATCACACAGGATCAGCCTTGCTTCGTCATTCCGCTGGCCGCATCCTTCACAAACTGTGCAATCCAGACATCTCCATCCTTTCTGGAGAATTACTCGGTTGACCTGGAAATAAATATTGGTCATTAAATTCTCTTATCTTTCATCACAAATAAACTTAATTCGCATCACTTTAATTACTACTCACCTTAACATTAACGCAGTAAGGGTGATAACACTGACCACACTGAGCACAAGCAATTAGCCGACCTTCAAGGTCATTGCCGTAAGCTCCACACATCACACAAACGTCTTGTTGTAAAACAAAGTCGTCACGGGATGAACACAATATCATTCGGTTTTCTACCCCCACTGGTTGTCCTTCCTCCTCCTTCGGAAAGGAATCTGTCGATGCCCTCTGAAAAGTCCAAATAATTAATTATTAATCACATCCTCAAAAACTACCAAGTAGGATTTTAAAATATTAATTATTTTCAAATAAAAATTGCTTACGTGTACTCTTCCGCCTCCGAACATTCTAAGCTTTGGTTTTGGTCCTCGTTTCTTGACAAGTTCACTGACTTTATGCCTCCTACTATTACTATTTGTACTATAATGACCTATCCGATCATGACCTTTGCCACGACCTCCCCCACCCCCACTACCACCTGATATTGATTTCCGTTTGTGCAGTTTCGCTTCGTGATTTAGTAACTTATTATCCTTTGGTGTTTGATGATGCTGGTGAGGTGGCTGATGGGAGTAATGATGCTTGTCGTCCGTCAAGCTTCCCGGTGGAATCTGAATAAATTCACCCATTTATTATTAATTAATTAATTAAAATTCTCTTCTCTACATCGCCTCAATTTCAATCAATACCCAGTTAGCAGTTAGATAACTACTACAACAACTACATTCCTTCTTTTCTCCACAACCTTTCCATTTAGTGTTTGTTCACTGCAGAAAAATGCATTTGATTTATGCGACTGGTTTTGCTCCGATCTAAAATGCATTTGATTTAAGCTACTTGTTCTTGTTTTGCTCCAATCTTAAATGCATTTTCATGCATCTTTCGTTGCCTACCAATGCTAACAATATGAGAGATAGATGAATGAGAGATGAACGATGAAACCTCAACGATTGCAACTGCAAGTAAGTGCATTCATCAACATCGCTTTGCTTTGCTGATGTGTTTACCATGTGAATGCACATGTGAACGCTTTTGAAGAAAAATGGAAAGAAAGACGCGATTTTCATTCGCCAATCGCTACCCGTTCTGTGTAAATACTACTCTCCGATACTTAATTATTGCACGGGTACGATAAAGATCGGGCCGTTCACAAACATATGCTTTTTATAAAAACGTTGTGATTTTACCGCAGAAAAGGAGAAAAACGTTGGAAACGTTTTTGAGGTGAACTGTAAACAAACCTAGTATGCACCCAACCCATTAGGCATTGGAGCGTCTAGCCAACTCAAAAGATGAAATCAGCAGTGCGCAGTGCAGCAGTGAATGGTATAATTTGGAAAAAAAGAGAAGTAGTTTTTGAGAAGATAATAATATTATCTCTCGATCAATTAATTTTTTTACCTTATCTAGCCACATGACATCACTACTGTTCTCGGTGCTTTGCATCGACTCGTTTTCTGGGGAGAAGAGGGTGTCTTGGGAGGAAGTGTTATTGTTCATGACGGAGCTATCTTCACCGCCCAGCTCGTCGGAAGTACGTTTCGCTGAGGAGGGAAGTAGCCGTGGAGCACCTCCAGGAAGGGCTGTGCTAATCCCGGGCTGGTTGTTGTTGCACGGCTTACAGATATACTCGTAGTCTGGATGGAGGTCCTTCCTTTGCTGGTAGGTTTGCAGGTCTGCGGCGGGGTCACAGGTCCCATGGACATATCTGGAGGTAACATGATTATTCGGATAATATTAGACCGAGAGAGAGAGACAGAGATTTTCATTGATTCCATTTCATTGATATCATTCTTAATTGAGGTGATTGATTTTTTCCCCATTTTTTTCATACTTTCTGCACTTGTTACATTGCAGCATTAGCTTCTGGGCCACGTGACGATAAGCTTTCCCACACATTGGACAGGCTAGTCCCTTGTTTCTTTGCTGGTAGCAGGAGTCGCACACAGAAAAGTTTGCATGCCACCTTGAGGAAGGACCGGATCCAGGTGTTCGGGCACCACAGTCAGTACACTGTCGGCATAACTGGTAATAAAGTAGATAACCAAGTGGGTCTGATTAGAAATTTCCCCCATTTTTTTTCCAAATTCTCTACTACAGCTTGAAAATATTCCTCTGTATAAATCTTCTTCATCCTCCTCTCCTGTTAATTTGTTTTTTTTACCTTGCATTTCCAACTGTGTTTAGGTATTGATGATAACGCAGGTCTCAGGCAAAATATATGATAGGATTTGTCACAGGTGTCACACGAAAGTAGCTTGCTCTCGTCTCCAGGCTGTCTGCAAGCTTGGCACATTTTGCAAGCCGGACATTGCCAGCCTGCTCTAATACCGGGATCCAAATTGAGAGCCATACAAGTGCCGTGATAGTGATGGCCACAATTACTGCACAAAACCAATGCGGAGACTTTTCCAGGTGAGTCGCAAACCGTGCAGTTTGCCTTATCTCCTACTAAAGACACTGCTAAATCTAAATGCGATGAACATAACACAGTTTTTGAACTAGGGTCCTGAAATGCACCGCTGATTGCTGCACAAGGAAGGTGGAACACTGCAGGACAACTGGAAGCTTTGCAGGTGACACCGGCTCCCAAGTTGCCGCAGTGGAGGCAGCGTTGTTTCAGCGAACGGATCAATTCCACCTCGAGGTTTGTAAATGTGACGCCATCCTCCTTCAGACTGACACCGTCGCACCATTTAGCACAGCCGTGGTGTACGTAATAGTATCCTATTCCCAAAAAAAAAGTAATTAATTTTTTAGTTTATTTATTTTATTGCAAAAATTATTATGGCCGTTGGTCACTGGTTTTTTTAATTACCTGCTGGTGTATCAAACAGGCTGCTGTACTCTGGCTCCTCAGGGTATCCACAGACTTCATCCTGTGGCTCATTCATACTCTCCAGGCTACTTTGTGAAATGAGCCTTCTGAAACAAAGAGGACGTGTATTAGAAATCTCGTCAGCTTTTGGACTCCCATCATTGCTTTCTCTACTTTCCGGAAGTTTACGAGAGGTCAAATGGTCATACTTCATTTTTCCAGATCCCTTCTGTCTCCGGCAAGAGAAGCCTGTCTTTTGTGCCTTCTCGTTGTTCACGTCCTTCTCCGTTTTACTCTTCAGGGTCAATCTGGTGGATACCGCGACAGGATCGAAACCATCCGGAATATCTATGCGGAGGAGATCCCCTTGTCCGAGCATGCTCCTCTCCCCCAGATTGCAAAATGCGCAGACTTTTCCAGGCCTGTGGGGTAAATTGTCCAGTTATCATTTCAAAACTCTTATTTTCCCCCATTAAGTATGTTTTAATCACTTTGTCTAAAATCCAAAAATCTTGTACCATTGTTCTGGCAGAAGTGAAAAGTCCTCGTGAAGCTTCTCCAGGGACGATGCCACACTACTTGTGTCTGACTCTGCGGCGTCATCCCCACCACCATTATTACCACCTCTTGGAGGAGATTCATGGCTTATTGCACTCAACTCTCCGATCAGACTAACTGCCAAGTTGGTCCCGCCAGTGGATAATAACCCATCACTTTTCTTCCTTCCTGTGAGTCCTCTATTTAACGAAGGTCCCGGAAGGCCCCTACACACGCACGGAAAAAATTTCACGAAAAACACCATTAGCACAGAAATCTCCAGCGCATTCTCCAAAAAATTGCCAGTTTAGTGTGGAGTTGTTGATCGGTAATTTGTGCAATTCCTCCTCAACATTTTCTACTTACCCGTAAAGATTTTTGGTTTTGTGACTCAACCCCATTTTGTGTGCTTTCCCCAGACCCACGCTGTTGTCCTTGCGTGGTCTTCCAGGTCCCCTTTTAACGTACGCAGGTTTCCCACTCCCTGGTTGATGTGGAGGATGTAGCACTGATAAAAGCTCATTAGTTGTTGGTCCAACAACCCCAGCAGTGGTGGGACCGGGGTCGATGGATTCATCCTGCGCAGTGACTCCCATTGACTTTGGTGGTGATTGATTTCTAGCAACTCTAGAAACTGCAATTGGAACCTTCCTGGTCTTCTCTACTCGTCATATTGTAAATTTTTATTTTCTCAATATTTTTTGCAGAGATTTAAAACGATATCTATATTTTTTAAACTTTCTAAACTCCCTTTTTGCTGGACAATATATACGAGAATATATATATATATCTTAACTGTGTATAATTTATATACAACAACAAAGCTAAACACTTTTTACACACAAATTACAAATTTTACCAGTATTCCAGCCAGTGCATTTTTTCCCCTTTTTATTCATTATTATAGTCAAATCAATTACTTTTTATATGCAGGAAATAGCAGTAGCTGTGTAGATGTAGTTGTTGTGATAGTGTGTGTTCTAGTAGAGCCAGTACTACCACCAATAGTAAACTCGTATTTATTATTATTATTAATATCTATACGAATATATATATAATCTACCATGGTTACTATACATGGCTGTGTGTGAGGAGTGTAAATAATCAGTAATCTGTTTTCTTTCTTTTAGTGTGGCCCCGTATATCGGTGGCTCAACGTTGTGAGCGTGTCTACTCATATCTTGGCAGTACTCGAGTTTGGGATTCAGTTGCTGAGTTTGGGTGTCCTCAGAATGCTGAGAAGATTTTTGTGCAGGGATGTATGCTCGTGTGGAGAAGAAGGAAGGGTTAACTTTTTTTGCTGCATCTATGGGGATGAACACAGGGATGAATGTGGATTGGTGGTGGCTAGCTGCTGGTCTGTGTTGGAAGACGGGCACCTCGACTCTCCATTCCTATCCTGAAACGCTGCACATTTTTTAAAGTGGAGTGAATAGCAGGACAAGCTTTTGAGCCCGAAAGATTTTTTGGTTGCTAGAGAGAGAGATGCGAGGAGTGAGTTCAGTGTTCAGTGAGATCTTAATGTAACGTTAAAGAAGACAGCCCCCCTTCAATTCCTCTCAATGTAAGAACGCTTTTAGGTTGGCTGTCAGTGCGAAAGCATTTGTGGGAAATTTTGGAAGCAGCGTCGCAGTTCATTGTTTGAAGGGGAAGATGACGCTCTCTCAAATGACCAGGAGTCCAAGCTCTAGTCTAAAAGCGGCCAGAGGACATCTCTCAGATGAGCGTTTTGGGGAAAATGACCAATCCGTTTGGTGGTGTCTGTAGCGAAACTAGTATAGGGATTTTTGGGACCTTGAAAATTTATCTGTATTCAAAGGTGTGTCAATATTCCTTTGTTGAAAGAGGTGAGTAGCGTGATGGACGCTTGGTAATGGAAGGACTCAACAATTTTTAAATATTCAGTACATTATTTTGCAAGTTTGTAAGAAAAAGCAATTTTCCAATTTTTCTTGATATCATCTTTCACAGACTCACTTTTTGTAAATAGGAGAGAGCAAAATATTCTCAATTTATATGATATGCATTATCTCTTGTAAACGTACATTTTTCTGCTCACCTCTGTTTTAAATTTAATAACAAACGATACGGATATTATTGTTATTATTGTCAGGTGAAAAGTAAACATTGAAGCGTTGTTTCCCGTCCCTGCTGTTGTAAAGTCAGTTTTTAGGAGGGAGCAGCTGCATTGCACGGCTTGGATAGGATTGCCAAGATTATAGCGATTAGCTATTCATCTCAATTTTATGAAGATGTGGCATTTGACCCCATGAATTTTTTATCATTGTTCATATCTCTTTACCCAAGAATGCGTTTATCATTTAAAGCTGTATAAAAATGCTGCGTTAATGGTTATAAATGTAAATGATGAATGATGGATTTAAGTAAAAATAAATTAAAGAAGGCAAAGAATCATTCAAAATTTTGTTTAACTGCGGTCATCTCTTTATTTCGATTGACATGACTTGGAGGCGTTCATTATTGTTTTCATTTTTTATATTTCTCATCTCTTCTCACTCAAAAATAATCAGCAGTAACATACGCATAATATGATGATAATTAACTCATATATAAATATTCAATTATCAAATAATTTGATCGTAGAAAAATCAAAAGTCTTAGTGGTTCTATACGAATAAAGATAAATCTTTTATATGCAGTACATATTTTTTATACCCCCATATTCGATCACCGTTTTTATACTACACAGGCAGGCATTTTTTTACAAGTTTTACTGTCCACTCGACACACAACACTTTAACTTCATTACAATTAACATTTAGCACTGATTATTTTGACCCAATATTTATAATCTGTTGATTGGGAAAACTGATATGATGCTTTGGATAAAAAATAAGTATATGCCTTCTTGTAACTTTTTATTGTAAGTAGGAACGCGTAGCACTTAGAAACTTCCAAGAAAACGTATTGTCGAATAATTTATTCTCGATGTTATTTAACCAAAAAATTAATTTCCAAACGTATTGAGGCGTTTCGTATGTATACCTATGTATTTTGATACAGTTT
This sequence comes from Willowsia buskii, assembly GCA_034700685.1. NCBI lineage: Eukaryota > Metazoa > Arthropoda > Collembola > Entomobryomorpha > Entomobryidae > Willowsia > Willowsia buskii. Next base: position 21,207 of record JAQIXW010001056.1, read on the forward strand.
TTTCTGCAGTATAAAAATTGTATGGTTACATGTGCACTTGTCTCTTGTCCATCAAAAAAGAAAAGCAATAGTTTTTTAATATAAAAGATAATATCAATTTAAAGCTTGAAGCTTGCGTGAAAACACACGAATTGAACATTTTCAACCAATATTTGTCAGTTGTGGAGGAAATTACTATTTACCTTGGAATTTTATACATAAACTGCGCAAAAATATTAAAGCAAACCAATCAATTGGTACGATTTTTCAATGAAAAGGGATGAGCTGTACTGTCCTGAATATTGTACTTGAATCGAATCTACATTTGACAATTTAATTATTACTTGTGATTGTAATGTGATTTGTTTGATAGTGCATCATCCCTATAAACTGTACCTAGAAACGTTGATGCGTGATCTCTATACCTGTTTATATGCGTATCCACTTAAATTAAGTGTGTGTGTGTATTTGTGTTTGTGAAAAAGTTTGAAATTCTCTTTGAGTTTGTGGTCCAAGTATATAGTTGGCAGGAATGAAAGCCAACATATAAATTATTCAATTTGACATCTGACTTAACAAGTATATTAAAAGTTTTTTCCCTTGTGATGATGTGTGCTTGCTCTTCTGTGTAGTTCAAATTCGAAACTTCAAAAAACTATTAAAAAATAGGCTAACAAAAAACCATCCTAAAAATTAGATTACCATAATAACTTATAATAATAATTATATTTTTTTTACAAACTGTGTTTGCTTTGTTAATGGAATAGGTTGACAAAGCAGACCAAGAAATGACAATAATACGAACA
>JAQIXW010001057.1:0-21983 GCA_034700685.1 Willowsia buskii
TCCTCGGATCCGTGTCTTCCTGTAACTTTTATGTCGCTAGCACCTTTCATTTTCATAATGACTATGATTGCGAGAAGGAAATGCTTGCGGAAGCTGCTAACGGTATTCCATGCCCGTTTCTTATTCCAACGTTTCCATATAATGTGTTTATCTAGCCTGGAGAGCGGTTTATAGCAGTGCATTATTATAGTGGTTGTGTGTACGGATTGCACAGATCATAATGTGTTAGTTACACAATCATTCAATGAGAAAAGCTCGCGCCGTGTATTTCAAGAGGTGTACGAAGGTATATGAAGGAAATGTAGGAATGAGAGTAAAAGCAGAGTAGAGGGAGAAAAAGGAAAGTTAAGTGGAGAATTGAAGCTTGACAGATCACGTTACATGGTTCTCTCTTAAGGCGTGATTTTCTTTTCTGGTGTGTATTATGGCTTCTTAAATGTGTTCTCCCTGTCAGATCAAGGATATGGCACCTTTTCACTACTGAATAAGGTTTTTTGGAGATGATGATGGGCGTGGAAATGATGGAAATATTACTTCATACATTTGGACATGTAACAGTGCTACTGTGTAGATTGCCACACATAACATACACATGACTTTTATAAGATGTGGACGCGGTGGAATAGGAAGATTGTAATGGATACATAGGCATAAAATCTCCTTTGCTCAGCTTCTCTTCTCGAAAAGGAGTGGTAGCGGTAAGCACGGTTCACTTAGCACAATAATAATATTATTAGGAAGGAGAATATTTTCCTAACAGGAATAATATCAATTTCTTAGCCCTGTTTTGTTACTTTATTTTGTGTACGTGTTACGGGACTCTCTCTCTCTCTGAAAGATATGTATAGTTCACATTTTCCTTAGACTACACTCCTCTGAAACTGTATTGCAACCCTCAATGTATCTTTTATTATTATTATTATTATATTATAGGGAAAGTCAACACAACTTCTGTTGCATTTTCCAGCGGTTGTTGTTGTGAGCTAGCTGTTTCTGAAGGCTCTTGGGCATTAATATTTAAGCTCAGCAATCATGGATATGGTAATAATAACACTACTCTTACGACGGCTTTTACTACTTGGTCCGGCTTGATGTAATGCAACAAGAAAGTAGCATTTTTCAGTATGTATGGCTGGTAGTTTGTACACTCATTCTCTTCCAAGAGACCATGTTCAACACAAGGGTCCCCTTTTTACTGCGTCTATTACACAACGCATACCAATACACATTTCCGAAGCAGGGCTGATTATGATGACAACAATGTTGGCAGTTATAGCAGTTAAGTTGCCAGCTTTGAACAAGTAGTGTAGGAGTAGCAAGCTAGCAAGCAAATAACATCTCTACTCTCTTATTTATTTAGCAATGCAAACTGCGTCTACAGTTGAAGAAATAAATGGATAAACATTATGGGCTATTGCCAGACATTTACTGCATAACTAATTACATCAACGTTCTCCCTTTCCTCTAATACAGTTTACTTTGTCGGAGCTGTTGTCGTATTAATGATTAGTACAGAAGTATTCCAGTAGTATAGTGATCATGACGGTGGTGATGAGAATTACTGAACATGTACGGACATGTTTTTCTTATAACGCTCAAACACAAAACAGTATAGGGAAGAAAATGTTTGGTCACTTTAACATGATAAGTTTTTGTGAGGAAAAATAAAGGAATTTTCAAGTCACTACTTTAGTAGGCCCGTGTTTCAAATGAGAAATCTACAGTTTCTGCAAAAAAAAAGTTTATAATATTCCTTAGATTTTTGCATACATATTTTGCATAAATGAAGAGGGGAAAGAAGGCTGCTGGCTGCTATAATACTTGAACGTGTTCCCTTTGTATTCCTTCAGCCAATTTTAAGTAAGTTTTTCTAGCTGACCATGCTCATGATGAGGACGTTGACGATGATCACGATCGTCATAAGTTTCTCCAAATGTTTAAAGTGTTAAGGCGCCCTGTTGCGCCAACAGTTTTTCCTTCTGGTTACCAAAGTACACGTTTGTATTCATTATTTGAGCGCAACCATAAGTTTACTACAAGCATTTTCAGTAAAGGTTTTGAAACAAGCAAGAGGTAAAAGTGTATATAAGAAGGAGAAAGCATATACACAGTTGGGAAAAGTGCTCAACTCCCATTACAGTTGTACATTAAGAAACACAATATCGTTTCTCATCTTTTTCTCTTTTCTCTCTCCCTTGGTCTAATGGGGATATGAAGGAATGTGTATCATGATAATGGTAGTGTGGTGGCAGGGTATGGTGGGACAGTAAACTTGCTCTTGGACTGGCATAATAATAACTGTAGTAGGGCTTGTCTATTTTCATGAAAAGCACATATAAACTATACGCAAGTCATATTTAATGAAGTTTCATTAGCTTTACTCCACTTACTTGTGTGAGGTTTGCCATGATGATGGTAGCATATTCAGTTCTACGGGCAGCAAAACGAAAGAGAGAAAGTAAGTTTTAAAAATAAAAGTTTTAAGCCTTTTCGGCTACTCTCTTTCCATTTGTTTTTTCTTCATCAGCATCTTCGTGTGTACATGAGGGAACTTATTGTCTTCCCTATCCTTATAGTCCATTCCATAATTCCTTATAGTAGATTCCTACTTATTATCATCCATAGTAAATACTTTTCTTCATTACACACTTTCGAAAATACCATATATCCCATCCAAAACTCACATGAAGCGCGATGAGATGTATTTTGGAATCATCAGTTTCTCCAGAATACCAGGAACGTGTTGAGAGAGAGGAGCTTGTGCCTTATATATTTTTGTTACTAATCTTGGGAATTCCAGAAAACTTGTACGCGCATACAAATATGAACACATTCTGAGGAAAGCGGTTTTATAACTTTCTTCCTTTTCACTGGCTTCATCAGTGGATGACTTCAGTGTGAAGTTTTAATATGTAGTCATTACTGGATGATATTAGAAGATATTATAGTAATGATGAAGTCTTTCACTGTAACTACTACTCTTTCTACTTGATTTACTAAAATTAGGGATGCGATTTTACCTGTACACACTTTCTCATATTCTTTTTACCATGTGCTTTGCGTGTTTTTGTCTGCCTGTTTATGATTTTATGCTTGCGCTTCTGTTTTTCTTCCCAGCAACGTCTCAATCTTCTTTCCTCGGCTATTTAGGATATTAGAGAATGTTATTACAGAGAGCAGAAAAAAAAACGTTATGAGAAATTGCTTTTTGAAATATTCAGTCTGATCATGCTGCTGTGTAGGTAAGCGTTTTTTTGTTTGTAAAATGGCCATGTTGCTGGTACTTTCTCTCATGCGAATGAAGATGATGATAATAATAGAGAAAATGGGTATCTGCTAGTGCTATTATGGTACTCATCTTTTAAATGCTGTGCACTAGCGTTCCATTGCTTTTGCTATATATACTTTACCACGTACAATAAGTTTTGTTGGGATGACTAATGATCCATAAAACATACATGTATCTATATTTATCGTTGGTTGTTGTGTGGTCTTGTATTTTTACTGCTGCTCTAAACTCACTCCCGCTGCTACTTCTACACACCTTTGCGTGATTGCAAACGCGAAGGAATGGAAGAAGGTGAAAAATTGTCGGAGTTTGTTACCTGCCTTGAACAAAGGGGTTTCCTTTGTGAAATCGGCGGCATCGGGATCCGTACAACCTTTGGGACTGTCCTCCTCTGCCTCAAGTTTGAACACTGGTGCAGGGTCAAATAGTAGTAATAATCATGGGGTACCGTATTCCTCTACTAGTAACACTATCGCACCAAGCAGTGCAAGAATCTCTCCAGCTCCTTTTAAACAACAACAGGAGCCCCTCCCTTCATCCCAGCTTAACTCCTCTTCCTCAAATAATGCAAACAACATCAGCAACAAGCCTAAAAAGGTTTCATCACATTCTTCTTTTCAACCTTACGTCTTTTCTTCTATTAAAAAATATGTATAAAACAATGGTAGATGCATGAAAATCTAACCAATAACACGCTTGACAGCATGTGTAGAGCATTTTTTGTTTTAAATTTACTGGAAAATTTAATAGGATGCTTTATTATTTTTTAATTATGCACATTATCTTAATTTTCTCATAAAAATATGCATACATGATTTGTTGACAAGCATGAAAGTTTATTTTATATGCGAGTTATTATGTATGGTGTTGCGAGAATGAAAATTATTTTAATGTTGATGATGAGTGTTTTGTTATAATATTTTTCCCAGCACATACTTGCACCTATTTTCAATAAATGTGTAAAATTTATGTTTCGTAGTTGTAGAAAAGTATGAAATCGTATAAGTAATAATAATATAGTAAAGTCTAATCTGTGATGTGAAACGATTACTCACTCACACGCTCAGTGAGTCGTTGTCCACACTGTGTTGTGTAGGTATTCATACTATACTGGAGCGTAGACTTCTCAGACTAAAAATACGATTTGTTCTTTGATTTCAGGAAAAGGATGGGATCAAGAAGAAGCGAAGCAAAGAAGGTAAGACATGTAATATATCCTCGTTCTTTTTGACAAGCAATGATAGATTGATCTCATGAGACACGACCGTTGTGTATTGTATAAAAACAGAACATTTTCTTATTTTGAACAACCTCGCGCTTGTCGAGATTTACTGTAAGAGTGTACGATATAAGACATAAGTGATACAAAACATTTTCTACTGTTACACACATACCTTGTGAAAAGATCGTGTTGTTGGTGTTTTGGGTACCTTGTTTTGTAGAAGACAGCCAGCTTTTTGCTTTCACAATTGTTCACTTTAAGTTTTCTTTTCATTATACTCTATTCACATATTTTACCATACACAAGACATATTATCACGACAAGCATCGCGTCTTTTCCTTCTCTTTTGTTGTCTCAAGTCGCACAACATGTGTGAAACATTTGCTTGTGTTCACGCAGACACTCATGTACATACTCAATACACAAAACTACAGAGTTTTTACTCGAACGAATATAGTATGAAAAAATAGCGTGTAGAACTATTAGAGTTGGATTGGCCAAACAGAAAAAGTAAATGGATAACATTCGTTAGGAAATGTAAAAACCTCGTTGTTGCATCATTTTTTCTGGGAAGATGTTAAGTCGATCCACTTATGACTGATGTTTAGTTGATTACTCAAAATTGTCTTGTTGAGAAAGCAAGTTTTTTTTCTCTTCGGTTTGTCGATTTTTGTATTTAAAAAGTTGTACAAAGTTTATTTTAAACTGGGAACGTACTTCAAAGAACAACTAAATATTATTCTTGTTTGTACTAATCACGTCTATTTTCAAACTTTGTTTTTCGTATATTCGCTCTGTAATTTGGGACAATAACCGACTTGATGCACTTCGCTTTCACCTATACTTTCACTTCTTATTTGGTGAGTCGAACATTATTATTGTGCTTCTAAGTATATATTCTTTTAGAGAATATATAATAGTTTATTATATAGTTATCTATGTGTTTCTTTAGGATAACCACCGTCTTTTTAGTTAAAGTAGATTATACATAGTTGGTACAGAAAAAGAGGCTTTCGTATTTATATATTGCTTTATCTTCTTTCATGTCGTTTTCCTTTACGTTGTAACTTTTCTGTGCAAAAAACCAAACGACATAGTATATCAGGAAATGATTAGTAAATGCAGCGAACGAATATGCCACATACCTATAGTCACACATATTTTCATTAGAAAAAAATTATACCTTTTTTGACAGAAAAATAAAAGTTGTAGACGCTGCCTAATAATAAAGCTCATTTGTGAAATGAGTTCACGTCTCATTACACCTGTATGTATGTATATGTGGCATTACGGTCATTACATTCTACTTTCAACAATCTACCTCGTTTCCTTCCATTTTGTTTTCATCTTCTATTCTATATTATGTTTTAGACGAAAGTAGAGTTTTAAGAAAATGAACCGAGTTCAAACACACAAGAACATTTTAGTATTTCTGCGTTTTTATACTTCAAAATATATATACTTTAATGAGTAGATCGTAGGGGTATTTATTTTCTCCACTTTAAAAAGACACTTTCACCTTTTTTGTTACCGATTTGAAAAATGATTTCATGATACTGTGCTTGGACTACAACCCTTTTTATAAAAGAAAAGAAAGCCTCCAAAAGAATCATTCATTGTTCCTGTTGCACATCTTCTCGTGCATAAATCATGACTCGGGTAAAATAAAGACGGTAAAACGAATTGGGAAAGACATCTGTGGCAAATGTGTAAAAAGAAGTGAAATTTATTGCAGGAGCATCACGTATATTTGCTATTCATAATAGCAGCAGTGCCTCTCTACATGTTCTCATACATAACCCGTATTATCTTTTAAAATATATCGTTACAGATTTCAAAAATCCATCAGTTCTTATCGAAGGAGTTCTATTCCGAGCTCGATACTTGGGCTCCACCCAGCTGGTCTGTGAAGGGCAACCGACAAAAGCTACGCGAATGATGCAGGCGGAGGAAGCAGTTTCCCGAATTAAGGTATGTCACCTATTTTTCTTCCCTTCGTTAAAATAGTATCAGCATCTTGTGTATATCTACTTTTTGTTCTTTACCCCAAAATCGAGAAAAAATATAATATATAACATCAGTTTCTCTATTTATGCGTTAAACATTCATTTTTATAGAAGCATTCAGAAATCCTATATATGTATTTTAACAAATCGTATACTCTTTTATCAATACCCTTTTTGAAAAATGCCCGAATCGTATAAATATAAAGCATATAATATTATAGTCGCTGTGAGTTTTATGCGATATGATTCGACGGGACAGACACTCTCTCCGGACCCTTCACCGGCAATTAGATTCTCTCTTAGTTTATTTTTTGTATTATCGTATTATTTTGTTTTTTATTGTCGTTTTTCCTTATTATGCTTCTTTTTGCGCTTCATATCGTCATTTCTTTCTTTTATTCTTTCTTATGTACTCTTCCTTTTACTGTAGTGTGGGTTATTGTGTTCTCGTCTTGTTTCAGCTACTTTATTGTATGTATGATTTCGTATGTATATAAAAAAAAGTATGTTCTTTCCAAGAGAAGCTTTCAGCCGAGCATTTGTGATATAGTATGGTATATTTGACTACTTCCACCATCACCGCCACCACTATATATTTTTATCTCCTTTTTTTTGCCAAAAAAATATAATCAAATTTGATGCATCCTCAGTCCATGAACGCAATTATAGAGGATGCTTCAATTATATACCAGTTTTCCCTTGAACTTTACTGCAACCTATTTTCCTACACGTCTGCCGTCCATACTCTTTTCCTACATCTCACTTCTTTTTCCATCATAATCTGGTATTCAATTCCTTGGAGCACTACCATACTTTCACCATCGTCACCTATATATACCTAAAAATACAGTATACTCTCTATTGCCACAGATTATGCTCCATGAAACCATCCACACACAAAAATCTTGCATTGCATATATATGAAAGACTATATACAAACAATGTTTGTTGTAGTATGTGTGTTTTACAACGAGTATGACCTTTATTGAAAGAGTGCTGATTAATGACAGCAGTTAATTAGCTCGTGAAGCGGATTGTCAGACAAAAGCGTAAAAGAAAGTTCATAAAGTTTGCGTTGTTGTCGCACCTAAAGCTGACCTTCCTCCGTCTCTGACTTTTAGCGCTTGTATTGTGTAATATTACTTTTCCTTTGAAGATTGCAATGTCAATGAAAATTTAATTTGTCACGTTGTAAAAACGATCTCAGCGTTTGCGACCACACATGTACGGATTAACCAGGATTTTGATGTATCAGAGTACGACATACAAACAACCATCACATGAATGATAAAAAACGATTGTGTAACCGCTGAGCATGTTTTTGGCTGGTATTTCAAATAGCAGATCACAACGAATTATAGTCGGATCAGAAGTTTCGAAACGCTCTGTCGTAGAGTGTTTATAAATGCCATGTGATTCCTTATTAGAAATACCAATATTTTACTCTCATTTTGGTTCAGTTTCAATATTCCAAGACAATTGCAACATCTCGATCATGGCGGCCCAAATACAGGTGTGGGCGATATTTTGGGTTACCTTTTGAGCTGTGTTCAAGCAACCAAAGAACCGCGTAATCATAGGTGCATGAAACCATTGTCGTCCTAATTATTGTATCGCGTTTTATAATTTTGTCTGTGTATCTATGTGAAAACTAAAATCTCTGCTATATACCCCACATATCTGCCCTTGACATTTTAGCAAACATTTGCCATCATTATTCTTGTTGCTCGTTTATCTATTGTTACCTTTACATTATACCCTTATTTATGTGTTAGATGAATGTACTTGTTTAGAAATACTTGTCCTAGATATTTAACTCTTCTGTTACGATATAATTTATTATTGATGCACGGTATTTATGTATTTTTTTATTATTCTGTGTCGTATCGTATATATATAAAAGTTAGTTATTATGAATAAGTCACCCATTGTAGAATTCTACCGGAGAAAATATATTAAGTTTTTCATTTATTTTTATGGAAAGGCAAATATGTGTGCTTTTTTAATTGTGAGTTCATTATTATATTTTAAGCTATTGTATGGAATGTTTTATGATATAGAACGAGCTTTGGGTGGTTACTTCTGTTAATTGTAATTATGTTCATTCCATCGTTTTATTTGTAAAAATCAAGCAGAGAAACGTTTTTCCTTGTCAGTGTCATTGCATAATTGTCCGTTACTTTCCTTTTACAAATTATATTAAGTTTTGCATAGATGTAATTCTATATTATTACTCTACTTTGGTTTGTTTGCAGTATTCTTTCATTTTTAATTATTATTATTATGATTATCGTTATGATTAACATGATGGGTTTTTAGTACGAACGGACATTGCTTGGACGTATGTACATATTAATTATTATTATAAAAATAACGAAAACTAATACTAATTATCATAATGTACAAAAGTAATTACATAATTTAACATCCCCCATAAAGCCCCAAAAGTCTTTATTTCTTCCAGAATACAAACACAGATTTTTACGCGGTTCCAAAGGAAACGTAGAGCAGACTAGAGGACATAATAGTTATGATTAGATATGGTATATTACAAAAGAGAAAGTACTACTTTCACCGCTTCATTAATACTTGAAATGTACGAGGTAGACACAGGTAAACAATTTGTGTAACGTTACGAGTTACGATTACGTTACAACGACGTAACCCCCACAGAAGAAATCACACCACTATGCAATTTTTCCCTTGGTTCTTTACGACAATCTTTTATGGTTTTTTCATGGTTATGTTTTGTTATATACTCACTTGCATATATTAACGTGTATATATGCGCTTATATATATCTATATTAGTTCTTGTTCTTGAAAGGAACTGTTTTATTTATGTTTATCACAAGAACAGAGTCACATTTTCTTTTAACACATTGTACATACTTAAACATAAAAAATGTGGAGCTTAGGCTGCTGAGGCTGTTGTGTATCTGATGTTTCTAAACACACAGACCCAAGTGGACCAAAGTGATCTCTCGAGTGAAACAGAGCCGCTTGGAACTCTAAATGTTTCCGACTCAGCTGAGCCCACGATGCACAGCGGCACCACGACCACGACCATTACTACAGCTTCGACTACCACGACCACCTCCTCCTCCACTAGCAACAATAACAACGATAAAGGGGAACAAGCGCAGCCCCATTTCCAAGACTATCTGTACGCTGAGGACGATGACTCTGGTGATGAGAGTTGTGCAGAGTCTGAGTTTTTTCACAAAGGTCATCACGCCATTCAGTCCCCCACGTCGTCAGCACGTTCCTTTCAAGGTCCTTGCTTTGGGGGAACGAGTCCAGGCGACCCGACTCTTCCCCCATCAGCTCATTTTGGACCTGCTTGTGGGTCAGCCCTTCCTGGCACCATGTTTAGACTCAAGTTTATTGGCTCGCTTGAGGTTGATGAAGAGGTCGGCAGTGGAAAGAGACGAAGAAAGCGTCCAAAAAAGACTATGGTCGAAGAAGCTGTTATGAAAATGAAGGTGGGATCACAAGACTACTATAAAACATACTCTACTTCTCTACCTCTCTCTCTCTTTCTCTCTCTTCTACCTCTACTTTCACCAAAAATACCACTTCCACCCACCACCACCTCTATATTTATTGTTATTACTGTATTTTTTTACCTATCCACCATCACCACCGTTGTGCTCGTCTTTTATATCATGTACCTTTACTGTTTTTTCTTTCTTCTTTTAAAGAAAATAATAATAAAAACAAGGACAACTTTGCACAAAAAATATCCTTCATAGTATCCCTTTATCCTCATCTGCCGTAATATTGATCCCTGGCAAGCAAGCGTGTGGAATGAATGATGAAAAATGTTGAACCTACAAAAAAGCTGTGTATTACACTCCCTTCAAAATAATACAATGCGCTATGCTATATCGCTACAATGGCTCTGGCTTGCTTGTAATAAAATCATACTTTTAACATGTATATATATAGTAATCATTCTTATAAAAAAAAGTGATGAAAGCTTTCACTATCTTTTTTATTATGCGCTTGATTTTTATGTATATTCGTACGTATTACTTTGAAATGATTTTTCCTTCTTTTCTACAAAAATGCTTAAGATTTTTTATTTTGTCGGTAGTTCATGCCATAATATCCCTATACTAAAAATGGCATGCATGCTGGAACAGTCCAACAGCAGCATGATGAAAAAAAAAACTGTCATCAGATTTTTTGTTTGTTTTCACCTCAGTTGTTTTTTAAACGCAAAACATCGAAAGTGTATCTTTATATCTATTTAAAGCTATATATAGTTGCTAGTATTTTAGTCGTTGTTGTTTTCCTGAGAGAATATAAATGCAGCAGTGGTAGTAGGCAAAAAATATATACAATGTAACAGGACAAAAAGTAATATATTTTGGAAGAGAGATGATTGAAAAAGAATCCTGTCTCTTATTCTCGCTTCTTTATTGTGTGCTAAAACTTATTAAATTTTTTCTATACATTATATATAATATGTAATCTGTATTATACCACTATTGGGTCAGAAGAATGAAGTGTTTCTCTCCCTCCCTGGAAAGGAGATTAGATTTGGTTTTGAGAGTAGCGAAAAAATAAGGATATATCCGCATATATATTCTTGTACACAGGAGGAAATAAAAACTACCTTTTAAAGAATTTTCCAAAAACCTTTTCTTGTTTTTCAGTTAAAAAGGGATACAGATATCTTTTAAAGAAATAATACTGTAGTGTTTTTTTCTCACTACCAACCATATAATACTTGAGTAGAGACTTTTATAGAGAAAGTTTTTTTCTTTTCTTCTTTGTGCTCTACATATCATGAATTGTGTTCCCTTTTGAATTGCTGCGTTGGTTGTGATTGTTCTTTGACTCGCTGTCATCTCTTTTCTCTCTCTCTCTCTTTTGTGACTCTTTGTCATGTTTGATGACCATCCCTTCTTGTGGACACACAGTCCTTGGTAAGAGCCCTTTTTCTTCTATTCTATTTCTCATTTGTCTTTCCAACACCACCACCACAACTGCCAAACCAACATCAAGAACACCACCACCACCACCAAGAAAAAATACAACAAGAAGAATGGAAGAATAGCTTGTAAAAATGAGAAAGTCTAAAAAAAAAGAGAAAGTCCGTAATACAGTCAGCGTTCTCTCGTATTCGTTTTATTCATCAGGTTGCTTAACTCAATAATAATGTATTGAAGAGGCTCAATGAACAAGTGGGTCTTTTTCATTTCGAATTCCGTTAAATTTCTGCCTTCTAAGGCTTGCGATGTCATAGAAGGTTGATTAAAACTATATTATGTAACTGTGTGTATAGGTATATATAAATATGTGTTTTTCTGTATTCACTTTCACTCGCGCATTTTCAATCCTCTCCCATTGTTATTAAGCCTATTGAATTTTTAACGCCCACATTTCATGAAGCTACATTCTTAAAAGCAAGAATGAGCGATTCCCAAACTAATCCTCTATTTTTTCCCCCGATTTCAAATCAAGTTTAGACAAATATAGCTTTTTAGACCACTTTTAGTCCTTAGAATTTCTAGAGTACAATTCAACCATCACCATCATCACATCAGTAATCCGTTTGAGTACTTGAGTAGCAGAGATGTTCGGACAAATGTCTCAAGAAGTGATGTCAATGATTTAATAATAACAGCTTAAATACTCTCCATGTTCCTTCCTAACAATATTTTAGCTGGTGATGTATGATCTGGTGTAATACATGCTTAACTAGTTCATAGCAGTGCTTGTTTTCTTTATATTACTTAATCGTTTTAGTTTTAAAATGGTTAGTTTTGAGTATAGTTTAGTCGTGTGATGTTAGTATTATTATTGTAACGTTCACGTTTTAGTTTAGAATATTTTTGCTGTTATTTTCTCATTACAAAAAAGAAGAACCAGCAGCAGCACACCATTATTGTTGCTCATCATCACTTTTGCAGAATTGGCAAACGATATCTCTCTCGTGTTTGTTCAATGAGGTTCTCATTCTATCATTATTCCCTATTGTGAACATGTTTTTGTAAAGCTATGAGCTCTGAGCTGAAAAGCTTTTCGCCAATATACACCCCTCTCTATGATTTTATTTTTTGAAGATTCCTATGTTTGCACAATTGATTGTTTTATTGTGAATGGCAAGATGTGTACCTCCTGTTATGTCCAATCAAATACCTTCTCTCATTGGTTTATAAAATATAGAGGTTCCATATTCCATTCTATTATGAAAAGTTGTAATTTGCCATGTTGCAATTATTGGATGCATTGTAAATTCTTTGTAGGCCCCTGAAGGAGAAACCCAGCCAAGTACTGAAGTTGATTTGTTCATATCAACGGAGAAAATTATGGTGCTCAACACAGACTTAAAGGTACACACATTCTAACCATATTAATCAACAGTAGAATGGTATGGATTGAATAATCCTTTCTTAGAATGCAAGGCGAAGCAGTCGGTGAAGCCATAATATGAAATCTTACTCTATTTAATAATAAACTGAAGACTAAAAAATTATTCTTGCTTTTGGGTTTGCCTGCCGTTCTTGAAATCAGCAGCAGACCATATAATACAATAGCGCGTGTATTTAATATTGTTTGTTCATGCATAAATTTTCTTCTTTCAAATTGTCTTTCGTGTGCAGGAAATTATGATGGACCATGCACTGAGGACGATCTCATATATCGCTGATATTGGTGATTTGGTCGTTCTGATGGCAAGAAGACGTCCAGTACCTTCCGATACTCCAGACGATTCGAAAATTGCTAGACCTCCAAAAATGATTTGCCATGTGTTCGAAAGTGATGAGGCACAGTATATTGCACAGTCAATTGGCCAAGCCTTTCAAGTTGCTTACATGGAATTTCTGAAGGCAAATGGGATAGAAGATCAGAGCTTCGTTAGGGAAATGGATTACCAGGAGGTTCTCAATTCTCAGGAGATATTTGGAGATGAGCTCCAGATGTTTGCCAAGAAGGAACTTCAAAAGGAGGTAAGCCCAGAGAAATCAAGGAAAGCTGTTTTCCCCTTTCTTTTACTTTCTCCCGTTTTTCGGTACCAAAATTTTCACACACTCACGCAACACAACCATTACGTTTTCCTTCATCTCAAATAAAATCTTCTTTTTTCACTAATGTCATATTGGCATTGTTCTTTGAGAGATATGTGTTTTATCCTTTTACCTGAAGTAGCTCGAAATTGAGTCTGTTGCTTACCAAAAGATGATTTGTGTTTCTTGCAGGTGGTTGTTCCAAAGAGTAAAGGAGAAATTCTGGGTGTGGTCATAGTAGAGTCAGGCTGGGGGAGTATGTTACCTACTGTGGTGATTGCGAATCTTGCTCCGGCTGGGGCTGCTGCACGATGCGGTCAGTTAAACATTGGGGATCAAATCATTGCTATAAATGGCGTCAGTTTAGTAGGTAAGTAGTTAAGGTATTAATAATAATGTTTCATAGATATAATGACTTTCATTGTATGAAACGTCTGTTTTGTTTTTAGGACTCCCTCTCTCTACGTGCCAAAACTATATTAAGGTATGATGATGGATGCATGCTGTGCCATGATGATGCTATAGATTTACTATTGATTACTCTAAAATGTCGTTAAAACATTTGATGATAATTTGAAATGATTATTAATATTTATGATTTTAGAATACAAAATCTCAGACTGTGGTAAAGTTGACGGTCGTGCCATGTCCTCCTGTTGTTGAAGTAAAAATTAAAAGACCAGACACCAAATATCAACTTGGTTTTAGTGTCCAAAATGGCGTGGTAAGTTTTCTCTTTCGGAAATTGCTTTGTTCAAAATGCATATGAATGAATGGTGGTAATAATGAACGCAATGTGTTTTCATGCAGATTTGTAGTCTTCTCCGTGGAGGAATCGCAGAGCGTGGAGGTGTTCGAGTAGGCCATCGTATTATCGAAATAAACGGCCAGTCTGTGGTGGCTGTTCCTCATGAAAAAATAGTTAATTTATTAGCAACATCAGTCGGAGAGGTAATAAATTTACAACGTTTGTGAATATAAAAATGTACTCAATCAATGAAAGTGTACTCATATAAATCTATTCTCCTATTCTCAATTTGTACAGATCAACATGAAGACGATGCCGACCTCCATGTTTAGACTTTTAACTGGCCAAGAAACTCCCTTATACATATGATTGCAACAAGTGCCGCCTGTTTTACAGTCATTTGCATCTTCTTCAACGTTGATACTACTTCTAGTCTCTTCCATAAGTTTACTACACACTCAAAATATCTACAGATTAGTTACGTCGCTATTTACTCGAGAAAAGGATTCCTATTTCCGTTTTGCAGCTGCCATGAAGAGAAATGATGTTATACAGAAAGTAATACTTTTCAATAGTCTCGTTTTGTGCCGAAACTTAAAAATTATCATGACATGCTGATAAAAATACTGGTTTGCTAGATGAACAATAAATTCGTAGTGTTTACATTAAAAAAACAATGCTTAGATAAGAGATAATCGTGTACACACAGCTAATAGTCATATTTATACTACTTCGTCGATTAAGTGATTTCTTGGGATCAGGAAAATATAACAGTGCTGTGTAGAGGCTGAAGATTCTCGCGTTTATCTCGTTTTGTGTGCAAATAAATATTATGCTGTCGACACAGTTGTTTTTTTGTGTTTCACTAGAAGATTGTAATCACGGTCAAAATGTAATTGTGTGTATGTGTGTGTGCTCGCGACTGCAAGCGTTATATTGATTAAGTACAGGAAATATATAAGATAGAAGTGCTAGTGTATTAACATTAATACCTATACATATTAATTATGTATCTGATTAGCGTTACGGTTTTGAAAACGCTTACAAATCATCTCAGAGTTTTTTAGAATGAGAAAAAAGCAGTAAGTTCACTGTTCACTATGAGAGAATATGGGATCGCTTTCCATGTTAAAGAAATCATGGAGATGCACTGTATGGTATGGGTCTCATGTGCCTTCTGAATGGCTTCGATGTATGGGAACAACGTTACTGTATTGTGTGCTTTTCTAATGCTGAAGTTTTCAGTTTATAATGACTGTCATTAATTTTCACTGGAACTGTTACGGATCCAATTGTTGTTGATAGACGTATTTGTTCCGAAATACTTTCAATTTTCTAATTATTATTATTTCTTACAGCAGCATACTGCTTTCATCTGACGCATGAAATCAGTTTTAGTTATGACTATGACGTTATATAACTTTGATTGATATATTTGATACCAATTTTACCTTTTTGTTACCAGGTCGTGTGCCATACGATACTGTTATATTATTTAGGCGAACGTTTTTCACATCGATTCATTTACTTACGAGGTCAGTTACCATTTTGAATGGGTGATGAAAGTATTAACATATTATAATCATACCTAAAAACCTAACAGAAATTACAAGCATAAGTTAAGAAATATTCGGAAAAAAGATGCTTACGAAGGTACTTGAGAATGCATCCTCTACGTCGTCGGTTATTCGTAAATGCAAGAAATCACAGTCTTCAAATAGCAAGCCGTTACGTTTAGCATTACTTGTAGCACTGCATGACTTTGTACTAATTGTAAAAGTAACTGCCTACATTATACATTGAAGAACGGTTTTAGTCATTATGTTTTTTACACGGTTGAGTCAATTTATTACAGTTTAAAATGCTTAATAATAATTTTGATGATTTTTTTACCACTAAGCCATTTTTAACGCAATAATAAGTTCAATAATTACAATGCAGTTTGCTTCTAGTTATGGTGCCATAGTTTAAACATATTTTGATGTTGTGTCGAAGACAAGAGATGATCGTTATTAGCTGTAAGCCAAGCAAAGTAACAAAAATATGAATTATTAGTAGTATGAAGTATCGTCAGCAGAATATCCTTTTTATCTTAAAAAATAAAACGAATCATATTAATTGTTTAATAAATTGTGGTAATTAACTGTGTCTTACAAAATTTGAGATATAAGGGCTATTCATGTGGTAACAGGAAATGCGAGCAGTAAAAATATCATGATTTCATGATCATTCAAATACTTCAAATATACTTCCTATGCATACATATTGTATATCGTAAAGTTTTGTTCAATATTTTGAAACGCTATTATGGCTGTTGTCTTTTCCCCAAAAAGAAAGCTACACAAGCTATCATTATTACAAAGCAATCATCATAAACAGCATATAAATGAAGAAGCTGGAAGAAGCTTCCAAGAAGAATGACACATTTAAAACATTTATTCGTAAAATACTCTACTTAACTTGCATTACACGTACTGGATCTAACTTGTTGTGTTATTTATCGCAGCAAGAAAATAATTGTATAATTGTGTATTATTGTGTAATTTAGGTTGTAGGTAGCCTGTACGTAATATAATAATGTCCTATATTTTAGGTCTAAAACAGTCACAAACACAAAGCAAAAAATGCTAAAGAATGCTGATGAACAAAAGATAATTACAAGTCTAGTACTACCATTTGTTACGTTCAGCGAGCAATGAAAATAGGATAAAACGCCTACGTGCATTGGAGAAACTCAGAGATGCAATATTATAATACAAACAATGCAATGCTATTAGTGTCAAAATATATTTAAACGATTAGTAAACTACTGGACAGCGAAGAAAAAAATTAAGCATTAAGATATTGTATATAGATACAAAAACATACTCATTTTACTGATGTTAAATTGTCAGGAAACTTTTCCGATTATAATACAATTTCTGAACTACGTATTATACTTAAATGTAAGACTTTACGATTTTCATTAAGAAAAAAACAACGGGAAAATTATCATTGTATTTACTAATGCAAGAGAAATCATGCTTTAGTTGCTGATTTAGGTATACATATTTATTGAGTGCTTGAATGAGTGCATATATTATATATGTTCCAAACTTTAAAATATATACGTAACATATGAATGACATCTCATTAGTTAATTAACTGCATCAACAATATATTATGATTTTCTCTATGATAATTAAGTTTTATGACTACAGATTATGATTCCGAAGATTATGGTACTGCTGGCAAAAAAGATATTCCACAGCAAAGATAATATGCTTGTGTTATTGTTGTTGTTGTTGTTTTTATTATTCTGATGTAAGGATGATTGCTAGAATAAATTAAAATATAATTGCTATAAATAGGATGATATAATTGATGTAAAGAATTAATAAGTATTATCGGCTCCAAGATTTTGTTTTGATTGAATGATATGCATCGCATGTTTATATTATCATTGTATCAAGATTATATCAAAAAATGATTATTAGTGAACTACATATATATTAAATATAGTGAGAAACAAAGACCGATGATATATAAGAATACCTACAATATATAATTTAGCTTATTGTATCGTATTAATATTATTATCCGTACTGTATCTGTGTCTACTGCGTGCGTCAAAGATAGATAAAAAATACACTATTTAGCTTGTAATTAAGCATGATGATGATGATATATGCATAATAATATGTGGATATTATATACATATATAAATGAATAAAGAATCTTTTAAAGTACGTACACAAACGCTGCAAACAAAATCTCTAACGACGATGTTCAGATTTTAATTTGCATTATTTTGGCTTGTCCAAGTTAAAGTAAACTTTCTCAGAGTTGATGATAAATAGATAGATATTGACTATATCATCCTACTGTAATAGGGACTGACGCTGAATTGCCTTATTGCATAAATACGCCATCACTTTCTTTGCAAACTTTGTGTGTAATGCAGCATGTAGCGAAATAACAGACACATTTATCTTAAGCATGATCATCGTCAGCAGCGAGCAGAGCAGATTGAGATTCTATATAGGAGTATTACTTACGTGTTTTCTCATTTAAACCTTAATTGCTTTTCTCTTGCTTTCTGCTGTTGCTGCTATTACACGGCATCATCAAGCAGAACATCAAATTAGCTTTTCTTGATGTTTCCTCAACTCACTCAACATCCTCTGATGTCCCAAGAGAGATTTATTCATCTTTTTCGTTCCCTCTTCATAATGCAACACAACAACAGCAGGAGCAACTAGCAGCAGTGGCTGTGTGTAAAGTTGCGTATACCATTGCCACCACCACAGTCTCTTTACATGCCATCTTATAATTTCACTTTTGCTTCTACAGAATTTCATTCATGCAGCATCACACGAGAGAGGAAAGTGAAGCTAGTGAAAGGCAAGCTATACAAAGTACACACATATTATACATATATCCTTGAAAGCAACAACTAAAAGCTTTCTCCACCAGTAGAACAGATGAAGTCTTTTTGCATGACCAACTCGCACTTTGAACTGTAACGGGTGATGGAAACGAGTTTCCACGTATAGCAACGGCTCACATACGAATAAAAAAATAGGTCATGTTATGCGTTTATCACCCTCCAAAAAACCTTTGATCAACCCTACTGACTAAACGTTACATTTTCAGAAAAAGGTGTGAACACAAAAAAGCTGAGTTTTTACATGTAGAAGACCGCTTTAATACTTAGAACCTTTAAAAAATTATTCTTCCGTCTCTTTTGTTCGATTTTATGACATTTTTATCAGTTTTTCATGTATTTCAACTCTTTTCTTAAAAAATATAGTCGAATTAATGCTAAGAATTGTGTTGCCATGTCTGGTGCATCTTATTGCTCTTTCCCTCGTCTTTGATACAACTGTACATTAATTGATTGATTGGAAAATTGATAATAAAAAGCAGCTCGTGTAATGAATCTAATCATGACATGAATCGAAACTGTAACGGGTAATGGAAACGAATTCTATGTATAGCAACGGCTCACATTAGAATTTTCATCATTTATCATCCTCATAAGAACCTAACGTCAACCGTAGCGCCCAAACGAAGCGTTTTTTTTTTCGGAAAAATTATGGAAACAAAAAAGCTGAGTTATGACCTGTACTAGTGTGCTTTGCGTATCTCGATACCGTAACAATTAATTTACTTGCTATTTTTGTCGTTGCTCGGCGTTAGTATCACGATACAAATTTTTTCTTCAAGAATTTATATTTTATAGGTAGATTAACCGAATAAAATCATAAAATAAAACAGCAATAAAAACTTGCAATGTGCATGCCCACATAAAAGTACAAAATAAATATTTTTGTCACCGTATTTACTTAAATTTATTAGAGGTCAGCGAGGGGGGCGAGCGTGTTTTGTACGGATTTTAGAATTTTATCTGTAGGGTAATATATATTTTAGGTTCTGTTTAATTAATAAACTTCAAACCTTTGTTTCCTCGTCCGTCTTGGTCAGTCTGTACTGTGTGTTTATATGTTGTCTAATGTATCTATAATGCAGATAAAATATGTTTTGTATTTCTGCCTCTAACTAAGAATTTTTAAAAACTACATTTACCGTATGCGGTAGAAGGTATGCACAAGAAACAGCAACAAACCATCAAAATTAATATTATAGTGCTGATTCCAATTGATACGGTAATTCTGTTACAATTATAAACTGGCCGTTAGTTGTTAATTGATGGAGTGTACCATTACCTAACAGAGTGAATGAAATCCGATGCACCTTGGTACACTGTCTTTTCTCCGTCGTATATTCCATTCATCATACTTACTCATACTCATCGAAAAAAATTGTAGCGTTTATCCATCTAAGTATTATGCACCTCTACAACTAACAAACGTTATAAACGCTTGCTCCGCGTTGGTATCGCGCTACAATTTTTTTCATCTTCAACACGCTCGCCCCCTCGCTGACCTCTAATAAATTTAAGTAAATACGGTGACAAAAATATTTATTTTGTACTTTTATGTGGGCATGCACATTGCAAGTTTTTATTGCTGTTTTTATTATAGCTTTATATTTGACTATGCTAAAAACCAAAAACCTCAACCAGAGGGTACGGGAATACAGAAAGAGAAAAGAAGCTACTTTCATCATCAACGTCTTCAGTCATGGTTGTATTATATTAGATTTCATGGACTCCGCACAACCACACATACACACACGATCGCTTGCATGTGTATGCATGCTTACACATAATTTTTTTAAAAATTTCCTTCTGTGCGTATATGGATCCACACCTATCTTTATGTTCCGAGCTGTAAGCACGTTTTAAATTAGATTTTCTTCCTGTGCGAGACTCTGTCTTGTAGGAATGCAGGAACATAATATAAGTTTTGTAGGCATCGGCAAACATAAAAAATCAAGTTAATAATGGCGCATACTAGTGTATGTGCATTTATAATGTATTTTCCCTAAACACATAAAAGTTAAATTTACAATATAAACGGATGCATATGGACTGGTACATAAATCTGTACTTGTGTTCAAATGTTGTAATTTATGTTTCTCGAGTCAACTTCTGTTTTCACGCGATTTCAGTTGTGGGTATACCTCTATTCAATACAGCTGCACTTTCACCAGCAAGTGTGTGTGCTCTGTGATGATGACTTGTGAAATCACATTATGGTCGACATACATAACTTTTGTGTTATGCAACATCATCATAAACACAATAGAAATCCTGCAAACCGCATCGAGCACTTTCCTTTATTTAACTAACTGGGAAAACACAATAGTACTAAAAATATACTACCTATAGGTTGGACCCGGCAAAGGAAATGTAATAAAAAGCTGGACTGGTCCGGAACGCAATCCAACATCCAACCAATGTCAGTGTGTCACGCAATCTAGTAATCACGCTACATGATCGCTGTTGAAAAAATAACGGTTTGGCTTCAATGAAATTTGTTTCGAGAAAATAACCACACGAACTACGAAGCAGAGGTGAAAGTATACGAAATGGTGCTCAACAATAGGGATGGGTGAATTTACGAAATTTCGAAAGGCATGAAACCTTTTGGTTTCTCACAGCAGCAGTGTTCACACACATGAACTTTCACAAAACTTTCCTCCTCTCTGGCTAGAACGGTCAGGCACCGATCCTCAGTCAGGGTGACATTGTAAAAAATGTGCCTTGCTTATTTGTATTCTGATAACAGACTAAATTTGTTGCATTTCAGAAAACTTATTTTCCCACTTTACAACTTATCAGTACGTACAAATGCACATGTTTTATAACATTTGCTAGTCCGAAATTTTCAGAGCCGATAGCATATATACAAATATACAATACAGTATACCTTAATGTGGTATAACAAAATATGTCTAGCCAAATTTTCCGACAAAGCTATGAGCATTAACAGGCACTTTCTGCATCTAGACACATTGGATGATAAATTGCTGACTTTTGTTAGATGTAATAAAAGATTTTATTTTCTGGTCCTTGTCAAAAAATGGCCTCAGTAAAATTTAGTATATATGCTTCCCATTTAAATTCTCTCCCGTCTTCGAAACAATCTGCTTCACTTTCAAGTTCAACCTATTATGCAAATGGTTGTGAAGTTATCGCTTTTTTGGGGGGCAAAAATGTTTCCGCTCCAGTTTCATTCGTGTAAAAATTTTAAACAAAAACAAGCGAAATAAAACTAGGAGAAATTCAAGATATCATCAGTAAACCTGCA
>JAQIXW010001058.1:0-21981 GCA_034700685.1 Willowsia buskii
CAATCCAAACACCACTCGCCTCTCTTCTCTACGTCATCTCCTTGGAGACACCCATACCTTGCGTCATTTTATTATTTACAAAATTCATTAATAGCTCCTTCTACACCATACTCTAGTTCTCGCCATCCCATTTGATTTCAATTAATTGGTAGCGAACTGTGTGGATATAATGGTAGAGTGAGAAGTAATGTTTGGATTGTTATTTTGTGCTTGTTATTGACACTGGATCATGAAAACAGCCTAGCCTTATGGGTGTATAAGGTTTGCAGACAGCATACATAGCTACACAAAAAATGCTGTAAAACCCGCAAATTTCATTTCCGCAGCAAAATTTTAACTGCATTAAAATCAGCTTAAAAAACTCTACAAGAAACATTTAGTCTCGATACCAAAAGCTCGTGACACCTGGGAAGGTTCCCTAGTTAGATAAACAACAGCCCTCAAAAGAGCAATAATCTTAAAATCTGATAAATGCACGCTTGGCCCATGAAACTTGGCGTTAGCGTGCATTATGTTTTACACCTTAATGTATTCTATTATTCAGAATTTGCCTAACCTGCTGGTTTTAAATTTTTATGTAAGTTGCCTACAGAATACATAAAAGAAAACTATATAAATTCTGTAACTCAAGACGTATGCTATTTGTAAGCCAATTAAATCCTAAATTTTCTTCAAGTTATTTTGGATTTTCTGATAGGTCGATGGATTCAATTTCACGTAATTCTTTGAGTAGCCTAAAAATAATAAATGAGCAGGTACCGACTTTTGTCGATTGCTTTCGTAATCATAAATAAATTCTCTCATTTGCACGGTTATACGTACGTACGTATATCATGTATATCATATCATGTGTGTAGGATGGAAGCATGCATATTTTCTTGTTTACGACCATGTGGCACCAAATAGTGCATGAAAACCAATTTTTTATTTAAACTATATATTGTAATGGGACAAATTACTGTATTGGCATTACCATTTCGACTAAAATTGTTTTTTCTTCAGTTAAGTCCTGAGTATTCATTACCATTTTTTGAGTAAAATCTGTTACTTGCTCGCACACAGTAAACACTTTAGAATACTTATGCATATTTTAATTGTCTACGTAAGTAATTCATTTCTTGTTATTTCATTCTCGTCACTTCTGCATTCATACATTTCAAGGTATTTCAGAAGAACAAGGTATTGAAATATACATACAGTGATAGTTACCTGAAATCGTGATTCTGTACTTTCCTTCAATGACTTTTTTATTAAGACACGAGCATATTTGTAGTACAAAATTTTAAGAGCGTCTGTGTTATTGCTCCTATTTTTTACTGTCAGCTGCAAAATTAAAAACCTTGGATTCTTAGTTGTAAATCATTGGATTCCATAGCTGATTTATTCACGCCCTAACGTTTCAGGGAAATTATAAAGTAAAACGTAGACAGGCATTGGCACCGATTGCTTTGCCGAATCGTATATTATGCAACAAGATTTCATATAAAAGCACTTCTTTACAACCCCAGAATTCATTCATTCATTGGTTAAGTCTTCATTCTTCTTGTCTGCATCGACTGAGCCACATTTCTCAACATATTTTTCTGGAAACATGCAGCAAATTATATTTTTCTATTTGTTATTACTATTTGGTGAAATTCATTGTCAGCAATGTGAACCGGAACAGGCAAGCAATAAATATTTTGAATGTGTTTTTTGCATTAAAACATTTTGAATTGAATTTTAATAACAAACTTTTTAAATTTTAGTTTCAGTGTAAAAATGGTGATTGCATTTACGAGCAGTGGGTTTGTGACAAAGTATCCGATTGCGTGGATGGGAGCGACGAGGGCGAAATTTGTAATTCCTGTGAAGAGTATCAGGTTAAGAACATAAATAAAATTTGCTCATGAAAATGTAAGAAAATATATTTTGCAAACGCAAATGTGTGGTTTCAGTTTCAATGTGATAGTGGTGAATGCATCCCAAAATTTTGGATGTGCGATGGATCCGAAGATTGTGAGGACGGAAGTGACGAATCCAGCGAGAAGTGCGGTTCTAATTTTCGTTTATTGTGAAATCCGGAAGATTTGACAAAGGAGCAATGAAGCTAAGCAAGAACACTGAATTTTTAACCGAGAGGACAAGTAACAAAAACATTTTTTGTAATAAACTTTTTTTGTGGATTTAAAGAGTAAATAAATATTTTGGTTTTGTGGTTAACATTTTCAAAACTTCATTAACCGTATGATTTTACTATCAGGAATACATGTATCATATATACGTATATTCCAGATAGGACAAAAATTTCTAAAACACAGAAGCATAAGAATAAGC
Source organism: Willowsia buskii (assembly GCA_034700685.1). Taxonomy (NCBI): domain Eukaryota; kingdom Metazoa; phylum Arthropoda; class Collembola; order Entomobryomorpha; family Entomobryidae; genus Willowsia; species Willowsia buskii. Next base: position 2,317 of record JAQIXW010001058.1, read on the forward strand.
ATGCAGGTTTAAAATTATTTTTCTTGTCATACTCCGCTTCATTCATCTAATTATGCGTTTAAAATACACTTGAACACTTACATTTTTTCTTCTGAAAATATTCTATGAGTATGTAATCTTTTCATATATAGTTTGGATTCAATTTACTTCCTACAAATTCATAAAACAAAAAGCACATCTGATCAAACTAGTGTTATTTCCTTTTTTACTTTACATTGTAAATTACAAGGAAATATTGGCCAGGACATATATATACTGTGAAATATCATATGGAACCAACATTCACATCGCCATATATTAGTGTAAAACAATTACATGTACTAACTTATTGAAGTTTTAACAGCATGTTGGTTCCTGCTTAAAAGTTCTTATATGTCCACACGCAATAAGTCTCATAATGAAAAATTAGATTTGTTTTTGAGTAGGAACAAACAAGGAAGCGCATTCTCAATTTTATTAGCCAATTTTTATAAAAGACAACATTATCATGCAAATTCTAGCAATTAGTCTGCAAATTTTCGTGCTGCTTTCTTGATACTGAGATATATAGTATTTAACGAAGTAAGTAGTGTGCTATGCATTAATTTGTTTTCAGACATGAGATATAAAATACTGATGCTCACGCTTACGCTCAAGCGCAAATCATTGAAATAAATTTCTGAGAACACAAACACTTGAAAGCCGTGAGTTATCTAAAATCCAACCCATACTACATTTCCACCCGATCTAAAATTCGATTGGCCAAATAGCATTTTAAAATACTTTTAATTCTACTCGTGAAAACACCTTAGTGCTGCAAAATGATTATTGAATTTTTGCAAGCTAGTTATTTCTACATAATAGTTTTAAGTATTTCACTAATCGTAAGTGTCGCATTACATCTGACGAAAGATGCTAATTCCTTTTGTAATGACAGCAAGATAAACTTGGAGAACTCGCTTCGTGGATTTGTCTCTGCGTTTGACACGCCAACCTGGAGTGTTTGCTGGTATTGATAGTTTGTATCTATAATGGAGAACAAGGTAGTGTAAACATAGAAAATACAAAGGCGGACATAACTATTTTGTGCACAAGAAAGTGTTTGTGAATGTTAAACGCAGTTCACGCTTACATACGATAACATAAAGAAGGACTCATTGGAAACCTTTCCAGATCGAAGGTTGCCTGCTGCAACGATACTGAATTGCTAGTGCATGGTTGAAACAAATAATCTATGACATTCAGTAAAGTCATCCCAATAAAAAAAAGGATGGAATTCATTATAAATTTTGAAACGTTATTATAATGAACTTGTAGAGCATGAAAAATAAAGTGTAAAATCCCAAATTTAATCCCAGTGCTCCTATTGTCAAAAATGCCCTCTTCGGCGGCTCTGCTAGCGTTAACAAATTTTGACATCAGACTTGATACAACCCACGTTAAATGCGCAATTAACTTTCCTACAACGCCGTTGCGGTAAACATTTTACTTATGAGCAGAGCGGACACCAAAAAAGCTGCCTAACAGATACACTAAAAATATTTTCCTTCGACAAGCCAGCTTTTTTAAGCGATGAATTTGCAGGTGAATTATAGAATGGCTGACAACATAAAAAAAGGTTGGTAGGCATTTATCTTTATCAACGAAACAATAATCCGTTTATATAGACCAGATATTTCTGATGCAGTTTTAAGCTGGTTCAGAAATTGTGAGAATAACTGCTTTTCCTTTCAGTCAAATAACAGAATTTAATTATTGCGTTGCATTGGTCTAACTGTATATTCTTTTTACTTTTTTATTTTTTTATTAAATGCGATCATTTCTTAAAAAGAATCTGCGTATACGCTTTATGATCACTATTAGAGTAAAACTGTCACTTTTTACTTGAGCAATAGCAAATACTGTGTAAGCAAACCTCGAAAAACGTTTTACAAATATCAAAATTTTCATTTTCGATAACATATTGCATTCACACAAAACCAGTACGAAAGCTGACAGTAGTCCAACAGCATATGCGATAAATGTCACAATCGTATTACCGCTTAGTGAAATAACAAACTCGTCGATCACGCCAGCTCCACTCTCATTTACACCGGTTTTAGCATAAAATGCAATTTCTTTGGCGTGCAACTTTGACTGCATTTTTCTGTGCATAGTCGCATTTAAATAGTTCTTAATTCCTGACGACCAAATAGATTTAAATCGATTTAGAACCCATTCATCTCCCCAGTTTGAAAAAACCCATCCGACGTTATGTTCAAGATACTTTTCATTACTTTTAACTACAATTTGATTGCTATCATTCCATTTAACAATCTGCCTAAATTCAGGTTCCTTCACTCTCAAGTCATCGGACCATCTTAAAAACCCAAATTTTCTTTTCAAATTATCAAACATGAAATATCTCATTATGTCTATCGAATCACGGGACGCATCCATTAGTTGGTCAAAATTCATTATGTATGAGTGGTACTCGGCTATCCTTCGTAAGAGCATCTCCTCTTTTGAACCTTTTATGAGTTGCGGATTTAACCTTGAATCTAGCAAATACCCAAATTCTGATTGCTCAATAAATTCAATTACTTTGTCATTATATGCACTTCTGTCAAGGGGTTCTCCAGAGAAGAGTGCCGATAAGCCAAAAGATAGCTGAACGATAAGAGTGTAATTTCGGCTAAATATGTCTTCGAATTTATCAAAATATACAAATTTTTTTGGCGCAGTCAATTCGCCAATATTATCTGCAAGGTAAAAGTAACCAATGATAAAAATGCAGCAGGTCCAGAGTTGAACGGGTAATGAAAATTTACTCACTTCGCGTTCAGTACCTTGAAATAAAAATATTCGTATCACAGCCAATATGGATTCCGCATATTGGTAAAGCCTGTTAGCGTTCGACGCTCGTTCTGAATTTTTATCCATGTTGTAAACAATCGTCATGAGCAAAAAGAGACCAGCAATAAGCAGCCAGGTTGGAATGTCAAATGCGGTGACGTAGCCCAAAAACGACATTCGATTTTCCAGGAAACCACCGTCGCAGATAATAAATTCCAAAGCCACAGAATCCGTAATCAAAGTTGGTGATCACTCATAACCTATGTAAACCTGTGGCGGCCACATTTGATTTTGATGAGAAAGCTTACAACTATCAGATTCATCTAACTTTATTGAGGTGTTGGATGGGATCCCGGCCAGAAATATTTGAATGTCTGTATCAACTTCGGATTCGATTTCCGGAAATTCAACAAACGCACCTAGAAACCTTGGATTTTTAAGTATTTCGGTAGGCACTTTAACGATTTTATTAAGATATGTGTATCCGTTTTTTAAAAGAAAACGAACATCCGAAGTGTTTGATGTAATCCATATCCCACCTTTTTAGAACTGTTGCCACTTTCTATGCAAAACTGACAAAACAATTGTAAAAACGATTGGTTTAGGGCACCGGAAACATGCAATATGATTTTGTTTGGGAACATATGACCTAGTAAATTGAAAGAATCAATGGATGTTTGAAAAAGATTTTTAATACGACTTATTGATTTATTAACTTCCTTGCTTGATGCTTCGTACACTGTGACCAAACCGATGTGAAGATCATACGGTCTAGTGTATCCACTATTCATCTTCACAGACCTTCCAAGACTCCACCACATTTTATTAAACTTGAAATCTTCAAAATATGGGTTTAGAATATGCCTAACAAAGGTTGCACTGTAAGGCTTTATATATTTCTCGTACTGGTATGATGAATATTTGGAATTTAGTATGTGGATATGTAAAACACGGTTAAATCCGCAACCTGGAACGACAGAGTAGTTTGATGCTATGGTAAAATTGCCAATCGTTTTGTAATCAACTTTTAACTCATTGCTGATATCACGCACATAATACTTAAAATATCCATAGGCCGACCTAAAATAGGACAAGCCTGCATAGTCTTCCCCCACGGGTGTTGATATAGCTACTGTTGCAAACGACAAATCAAATACTAAATCACAGTAGTGAGGGTTAATAAAATGCACTAGAATTTGTCCAACATCCGGAACAAATAAGCTTTGAATAATTTTCGAAATATATGCTTGATATTCTAATGTATGTTTAAGGGGATCACAAATGGGAACACGTAGTAGTGACATGACACTGCATGCACAAAAGTTAAAGTTTGATAGAATCAACAATGTTTTGAGTATAATTGAAGTCATTTTACTACACTTGTAATACCTGATTATGGCAGATTTACCACCACACCAAATACTAATTGTCTGTAGAGTAAAGATTATGCTTCCGTTTGTTACCCAAGACAAAATATTTTTCTAGTAGGAAGAAACATTTGTCGTCATGACGTAAACACGATGCAGGAAGACATGTACATCGTTATTAGCAAATTGTTTTTCCCATATAGAAAAGTAAGCGGAGAGTAACCTTGAAATACTGTTTACAGGTGTTTGTACAAGCTCAAACTACAGGAAGAAAAAAAGTAATTATGTAATCTTCACGGAAATATCTTGGCAGATAGAAAACAGCATTTGACGTCTTTTCTTTGATAGTGAGAGGCGGCTACTCATTCATACAATGCCGTAAATTTAGCAAGTTGAAACTTTATAGCCCTTAATTCTGGAAGTGCGCGGAAACATCTGTTTTAATACATTTATCGAGGTTTAACCAGGAAGTACATTCTCTCTACTTGATATTTTACATCCGCATCTGATTACTACAAGTGCTGGTGTCCATTCGAGAAATTTTATTGTATTTTATCTATACAGTCCATAATAATCTATATAGTCATTTTCATTATATGCTTTTCATCTCAAAAAATTACTTATATCATTTATGATAAATAAAACAACTGTATCTGGAGGAGACAGAAGTCTGCATAAGCTCAAAAAGGGAGCTGAAACATTTATGGTATGATAAAATCCCAATTTCTTCAAGTCTTCAAAAAAGAAGCGGAAAATATCACGAAATAGATGTATCAGACACATTCCCGGTATAAATTTCTCTGATAATTTCTGATTTAATAGATGGCATAAAATTTTTCGTCTCTCCATTTTAACGACTTCGGCTCTTAACTCTGAAAAATAGCAAACGGGGGACAAATTCACCATTTTAGAATGATTTTAGGGAGATCATTTATACATATTAATGTTAATAGGTCTTGTGCATGTCCTTGAAGTTTGTTTGTTTCACTCTCGTTTTCTCATTTGAGAGGAGAATGTAGTCCTTAGACGTAGTAAATATGGCAGCAGCAGGTAATGAGTCTGATACAGATCGTTTTGTAATACTTCCAATAAAACGCATTACATGGGAAAAAATTATTATCTCTTAAAATGATTTAATGCGTGACTAGAGAATACGGGAAACATATCATTGAAAAATGGTTCTGTTTGCAAATACTGAGCATGTGCGAACGATTGTGCCTAAAAAATTCGTCGGTGTGTACATTTTACGATACTACGTGGAGGATATGATGAGTGAATGGTAAATGGGTACGTGCTCTGCAAAGAAATATTTCCACAGCTTTTACAATAATTATAAAAATTGAGGAGGTGAGAAATAAAATGAAGAAGGACATCCTACACTCCAATATATGGTTATTGATATCTGGTAGCTACAACTGGATTCATCTTTATTATTAAGGCATCATCAGGTAAATAAGTCGACAAACAATACAATACTAGATGGAAATTTCCAAGTATTACCACGAAAGCAGAATGTTTAAACTTTAATACGATCCGTTGACGCAATTTTTTGCAAATAACAGATAAGGTACCCTCCAAAATTTGTTGGAATTTTGCAAATCATCTTATTCCATTCCTACTGGGTGTTACTTGACTATACAAGTATTTTCTTGCAGTATCTTGCCATTCTAGTATCACTGGTCAATGGTCATGCTACCGTAATGCTTTCAAACAAAAACTGCAATTAAAAGATTTTGGAACCCTTTCGCCATAATAACTTTCAAAATTGCATTTTCACCCCTAAAGTCGCATTTTTTTGCAATTACAACACATCCTTTATAGATTAAAAATGATGGCAAGCAAAAACAAAAATAGGTGTTGAAATATATGTAGAAATACTTGTATACCTGTCACAAACTGAGAAAATCATGCAGTGCAATCAATTATACTAACAATACTTTACAAAACGACTACTCATTTCTGTGCTATTTTCAGCAAATTAATATCATGTGGGTTCCAAAACTGAGAACACCTTGTTTTTACATGTTTGTTTACAAGACACGGGTTCATATAGAAACATTTCCTCTCCAATCACCAATCCAAGCCCAAAACTCAAATTAATTGAAGCTTCTGAAGTTTTTTAACCCACGAACCACCTTTAAGTGGAACCACAATTTTTAATAAATAATAACTTCACCGAGTAGAAGTGCACGTTACTATGTAGTAGCTAAATAATCTCAGCTACTAGCATGTGTATTTAAAATACTGACAGGTACAAAAAACTCGAATCAAACACAGCGAACTAAAGCTTTTTCAAATGTCAAAATTTTAATCGTGGTCTAATTTTTTTGAAAAATATTGGACCCGCACAGATTTTAAAATCTGGGCACCTAATATGGGTGGGTGGGCCATGAAAGATTTTTGGATGACTCGGGTTCCTTTCGTAAAGATTAACATATGCAAGGTTAAATAACCAGTGCATATTATTTTAAATATTGAAAAAAGCATTTCCACGCCCCATTGGTGGGTGGGTCAAGCAAATGTTTTTTAGATAATCGAGAGAAAAATCATCAGCTCAGTGTTACTAGGGTGCAGTGAACGTCGTTTGCAGTTAATAAGCAATATTAAGTGATTTAAGTGTTTTGAGTTACATGAGGTGTAAAGGACCCCAATCATAATTCAAAGTTATCATTTTCAACGCGCTATAAAATCTAAATCCGGATCGGGATAAAAGAACTGTTGAATGCATCTGGGGTAAAAAGAGCTGTTCTTTCACCCTAGATTGTCGGTTTTATTATCCCAGTCCGGATTTAGCTGTAAAATTAACTTTTATGTCAAAAAATGCCAATTTTCCACCATTTTGGCTAATATTTCAAAAAGTGCGGGTCAAATATCTCAAAATTTCAATTTGAAACTTTTGCTACCTGATAGTTCCAGCAGTACACGACTAAATTCTAAAGAAAGGCCAAGGCGTTCAAGTTCATACATACCGTTAATATTTTTGGTTGTGGTTTTAGCTAGAAGCATTTGAATTTCTTTGTATTGGTTTCTTCAAATAATCAAAAATTCCAGATGCCTTTATTGATTTGTATTGACCAAAAATCCGCAGATCTCCCCAATTAACAAACCCACAGCTGAATATTCGAGCTTTATATATGATGTATATGCTATATTCCAAGGACACTTATCATTTGATAATACTCTTATTAGAAGGACTACCCTACGAAATCAGTTTTGGCTCATATCAGCTGTGTACTAGCTTTGTACCAAATGATTACGTTGTGCCAATATGTTATGAAAATAACTCGTGCTTAATGACATGACAACATTTCAAGTATCATTTATGATCCTTAAGCTTTATTATTAACTAGATTCGTATCTTGGGGACTTATATCCTTAGTTTTAACAAGTAGATTAATATACGAATCAATGCTTTCAATTAAACTTTTGTATTGTTTTGTGAAGCAATTTCAAGGTATAACAAAACAATATACAATGCATTGAAATTTCTATCGCACCAATGATTAGGCATATAAGTAAAAGTGCCATATGTACATAGAAAACCACTACAATATTGTCTTTTGAGGAAAGTCGTGCCGGCTCAGGAACATTATATTTTTCAAACTGAACTAAATGCTCCCGGTTTCGACTTTACGTTTCCCAATGTTTCCACTGCTTTGCGATTCCAGACACAAAAACAGTTCAATTGAAATATTACTCATTCCGTTGGCCACGGAATTTCCCACAAGCTCCAGCCAAATCTGACTTCCGCGAGGGTAAAATTGCGAATAAAAGGAACAAACTTACTTAGGTTATTTACAACCTCGTTTTATTCAGCATTCCCTAACATCTGAGCAAGCTCATTATTTCCGTAGTAAAATGTTTTGTTCAATCTCTCCAATTCATTTTTTCTGGACCATTTCCCAAATGAGGTAACAGGTATAACTGCAGTAAGAAGGTCAACTCAATAACAAAATTCAGAAAATGACGCACCAACTGTGTTACTGTAGACTGAGAAATTTTGTGAAATTAAATCTCTGAAAAACTGTGGCTTCACAGGCATAGGTGGTTGAGTTGAATCTGTAATATTTTGTCCTTTGTAAGTACTACTCAAAACAACCAACGCCAAAGTTCAATCCTGTGCATAAAAAGTAGAAGCAGATATGCTTTTTGCAAATTGTTAAAATGGAACTACTGTGCTCGTGCACTATTGCTAACGGCATGACTAATAACTCAAACAACTCTATTTTTGGCTTTAAGAAATGTGTAAATCTTTGTATACCCATATTGAAAATTGCCATTACTAATATTAAAATTCCTGACCAAATCCAAACATATTTATGAAAAGCGGATGCGTGTCCCGTTAAAGAAAATTTCCATAAAGTACACCACCACACGACAAAAATTCCAGACTATCCTCAGCCAGTGCCATTCGATCAGCATTTGGTAGGTGAAATTCAATTTAACCTTGCATGTTATCGTCTACTTTAAAAGGATCCTGCAAGTCAAGGATTAATTATGAGCTCTTCACTAACCATTTAAAAAAGTATCAGAAGATCTGGACACATCCATGTTTTATAATTTCGGAACGTAGGCGTTTCTTGCAAACTTTGAAAGTACACCTAACGGTTGTTTCGCATTTTAACAAAGGCTTCTGTAGGTACATCAGAATGAGTTGGTATCCAAAAGAATTTGGATATTGAATTATTTACTTTGTATCTACTTTCCATATATCTTGCATCTGAGTCAACTACAATAAGTGGCTTAGTGCTTCTCAATTTTAGATACCAAGTACCAAACATGCTTTTAGTACTTTCTAATTTAAGATAACCAGCACCATTTGATACAAAATATAAACGGGTATCAATATTTTTACCTGATTTTGACTCAGGTTGTAGTTTTGACCCAAAAAAGTTGGGTATATAAGGTGGTTTGGCAGGGGCCAGCGCTTTTTCCAACCACACTTTGACATATTTGCTTAGCTCCATTACTGGTGATTGAAGAATTAACAGCTGATATGTTCCATACTTTTCAAAGCTTTCGTCAGCATCGCATGACAATTTCATGATTTCTTCTGAAAATGTTACCGCAGTGTCCGTTTGTATTGGTCAGGACAAAATTATTATATTCGAATGAAAATTGAATCAAATCGAATCGAATGAAAAGTTTTGAAAAAAGAATTTTTTACAACAACTGGTGTCGTAAATTGAACAATATCAGGTGCAATCGGGTCCTGTAGAGATGTATTTATCTTATTTATATCAATAGAGATTGCGTGGTGTAGGCTTTTGAGTGGAAGATATGTTGTGATGTGAATAAGACAATCTAAAAACGAATTTAGAATTAGATTCAAATCTAAAACGGCGGCCAAAGCTATAAAATACTGAGATAGTGATAGTTTCATGATAATCGACAAATTCATGTTGATGCAGGTAATGAAATTCAAATTTTGTTTAAAAAATGAAATAAAAGTATTCTTCTGTCAAAAATTTCAAACATTTTGGGATACTGTAAAAATATAAAAAACTCAGTAAAATTGCTTTCGTCAAACAAAGCGCCAAGAGTGACTGACCAATAAACTTGTTTTCGTATAAAACAGTGCTTCCGTATAAATTCAGGTTCTGTAATTCAGGAAGTACTACACGAATATATGCTGAAACCACTTCCATTATTTTGAGTAGTAGACGTTTATGTCGGTTAATAAAAGAAAATACTTCCTAGTTCCTGGTGAAAGCAAATACATAATCCTTTTAGAAGGTGCTATCCACAATTTTTAAACCTTCTAATCAAATTTTTTACCAAAGGCAGCATAAGCAAATTTGCAGAGTTTGCGCGTCTTTCCTGTTTGTCAGATATACTTTAGGGAGGAACGGGTATAAGGAGTTTAGTCTATGGTTGCCTTTTTAACAAGTATATACTTCACGTCTGTATGTAACCAACGTTACAACTTACTTTTGAGTGTTTGCAAATAAACTTCCTTTGCAGCCTAACTGACGTATTTACAGCGTGTTGGTTCCTGGTTTCGAGTTCTTTTATGTCTACATGCAATGCGGAAATCTCACTCTCAGATAGATTTTTTGCGTAGGAACAAACAAGGTAGCACATACGTACTACTTTTGGCTTTACATTTAAGACATCATACAGTTTTGAATACTGGAAATACATGTTTTAGTGCTGCTTCCTTGTATTTGTCTTGTCATATTGAAATTAATAGTAATTAAAGGGGGGCAAGTACAATGCTATGCTTTAGGTTTTTTAGAACTAGAGACAATAAGCAGTTTTGCTTACCGATATGCAACACCAATACAGACCTTATAGAGCTCATGATTAGGTATCCGTATTCCGCGTTTCAAGTATTGTGAATTTCTAATGTATAAAAACAGCGCTTGGAGTATTTGAGTGCTTGGCAGCTGCTAGTTATATAATATAAATTACAGATTCAAAATCGTACCGAACAAAAAGTTGGAGAAGGTTAAATACATTTTTAATTTTTAAAATCTATCCGTCAAAAACCTTGGTGCAACAAAATGTTTGCTTTATTTTTGAATACTAGTAAATTTTGCATATTATCTTTAACTCTCTTATTAGCTGTTGCCTTAAAAATAACGGAAACTACAACTTTCTTTTGTAACGACAGAATTTACAGCAAGAAAAAGCTGGAGAATGTGATGAGTACTTTGCAGAGTTTTGTTCATCCTGAAGTCGTTCCAATTCTGTTTCATTTTATTAATCCACACATGTGTAATCTACCTTTTAATATTTCGCATAGCTCGACATTTATATCTACACCTTCGGCTGCGGCAAGATGGTCACCATCTCAACTATATAAAATTAGGCATAGTAATTTAGACCACCACGATATCTGGAAATTACAATCCAACCAATCAGTGATTGCAGCCTCCGGTTGGAATCGAGTTATACATGTGTATGTCTTTCATTCAGACTTTAACCCTACTAACCAGTTCTGGCTTGAATTTAATGCCTTCTACATACGGTACATTTTAAACCCATATTTTGCCGATGGAAAACTTGCTTACATGTTGGATCAACTACAAAATTCTGACGTGTTATGTGACGGATATTCCAGACCATTTGATATATACGTTGGACTAATAGTGAGTAACGAGCAAAGACATGAACATCATTTCAAACGTATAGCAAATCTATTTCGGAATATTGTTGACTCCCGGTATATGCCTGGTCAGATGCTCGCGCATAAGCTTTTAATATCATTTTCAGAAATAGGAAACGCTTCTATACAAGCATATTGCCAGTTCTGGTTCTTAGACATCAATAAAAACATTAAGGAAACTAGTGCAGCTTGGGTAAATTTCACGATTGCTGATATAAGACATCTTGTTAAGCATGGGTACACATTTTTAAATAAGATTGTTCATACAGAAATAGTTCTATGCAAACTATTTGGATTAATTGGGATGGATTTGTTATTCATTATATCTGAATACAAAAGGACAAATCAAAATTATCGGGACATAGACTACGAAATATTTAAGGCTGGAGCTCCTGACAACATATCAGTTTGGGTTGACTCAATACATTCTACATCCCTTAATGAGTACAACCCAGTAATCATTATTAATCGAGTTTGGTCCCCGACATTAATTACTGATTCGGTGTTTATACAATTTTTAACTTGTAATGGTGGATATATCGAGGAAGGTTTTTCGTTTCGTGGTTTTGTCTCTGCGTTTGATACACCTACTTGGGTGCTAACAGGTTGCTTGTTGGTATTGATGGTTTGTATCTACAATAGAGAACAAAGTGATGCCAACTTACAAAAATCGAAAATAGAAACATTTTATCGGTATTTGCAATCATTGCTGGCAGTACTTCGCATATTTTTGTACCAAGGAAGCGAAATGAAAATGACGCGCCTTGCTTTGCCGGTGCAGCTTTGGACTTGTTGCATATTTCTAATTGGGTATTTCTACCTAGGAGACAACATCGGCGACTTAACAGCGCCAAACAGTATTGTGTACTTTACAAAGTTTGACGACATTTTGAGCAGAAATTACACTCTTTTTTATTTATGGGAACATTCACGATCTTACAAGCAGTTGACTGATGAAGTGTCCTCAGATAAGTTGGAAAACTTTGTCAGTGAATCTGCGTTTGGCTACCTTCTTGAGCCTACGTTTTTGCCAACTCTCTTACCTGGAACAAGAGAAGAACAGTTGTTGCTGAAAATTGCAAAAAATCATTCTCAGCTCCACTTTGTGGACATCCAAGCCCATTCAGTGTCATGGGAACGTAATAACTACAGCTTGGACTTTATGATGCATAAAATTCCTGATTTTTGCAATGATGGCGCGCTATTGAAATGGTCTGATGATATTAAATATACTGAAACGGCTTATCACCAATTGTTCAAACACATGAAGCCTGATGCCTTTATATCTAAAAGTCACCAGCAACTTGTTAGTCATAACAAAGGCTGGGTTTTTTCAAACTGGGGAGATCCATGGATACTTGGAAGATTTAAGGCCATTTGGTCATCCGGCATCTTTAATTATATCAGTAGGTCATTTTCTAGCAGCTTTGAGCTGCCTAATTTTGAATCTCATAAAACAAACCTTGGCATTAATGCAACCGAAAAGGCTCACAGTTTCAATAAGAAATTTGTAGTATCACTTGATTCAAATACACAAGTAATCTTTATTGCGTATGGAATAGGTATTTTGCTTGGGTTTTGCGCATTGTGTTTTGAATGTTACGAAAAGCTGTTTTGGTATTTCAAAAATATGGTAACGGGGATTTTTATGGTTTTGAAGAACATACAATTCTACAAGAAAATAAAAAAATTTTCTAAGAGTAAAAACTCCCCTTTATCTTGCTGGACTAAATAGGTAATACAAGTTTAATGCATTAAAAAAGTTTTCAGCTTAACCAGATTTGATTCTAGATTGAAGAATTAAGTTATATATGAAGAAATGATATGATATATAAATTATATATGAATAAAATTAAAGCATATTATTAAATATTTGTTAATCGTTAAGGCCACAAATCAAGAATATCGATAATAAGAATAAGTTGCAATCTTTTACATGAATATTTGTCTAGTCATTTGATCAAACTTCAAACACATTTAAAATACACATACGCATTGCAAATCTTAATTAGAAAACAACGATTCAATTCGAACGTAATTCGGAATTAGTAATCCTTGCTTGGTTGCAATGAAGTAAGGAAGTCGGCTATTTTTGGTTGTTCTGCTAAAATTATGCTATGCTTTTCTATTGATTTGATAGCTTGTGCATAAATTTGTATTAGGTAATGACTACTGACAGCGTTGTGAGAACATTTAACTTAAAAATGCAACGGAGGCAAACAAAGCGAATATTTGAAGGATTGGCAAATAGGAAAACCAGGTTGATAGACTTTTACCTTTTGTACGTTACGTTTAATAGTAATTAAGAGTTAATGGCAAGACAGGATGTTAGCAGCCGTAACAAAATATTCATCTCATTTTAAGCTTTAGCAGTATTGAAATCACTGCATATAAAAAAACCGAAGCAAAAACGCTAATTTGTACATTTTGATAATATGAATATTTTCTGATTGCATATTTTAATAAATTTACTGGTATCTGTATCTGACGTTAACATTGGCTCGGTATGAAGTATTGGAATCCAAAATGTAAACCTGAGCTTTCAGCCAACTCACCGGAACAAATATAGGAACCAAATGCGATTGCCATTTAAAAGTCTTACACAAAAATCCTAATTTCCATTCAGTACGTCATCCCAACGACGTGTAAGTATGTACATGAAAGTGTTCTTGGTTGCTTTCTAAAGCCTTTTTTCGTAACTGGATTATATACATGTAAATTAGCAATCGATAAATCATGAAGTCGTTCAAAATATTGACCTCAATTCCGTGTTCTGCCAATCACTTTAATTCTCTTCCTTAAGATTTTCCTGACTTTTAACCTTTGAACTGCAGTAGAGGTTATTCTGAAGTTTCTGACTCTGGTGATTAAATCATGATTTAAATACGTTGCCTTTCCCCAATAATAACCCAAAGATTTCAATTGAGAGGCCTTCTTTCCTGATGTTTCCACTAACACAAGGGCAAATCCCAACGAAACCCCGACACTGTATACAATAAATATGACAATAGTATTTGCTCCCAGTGACACAGTAAATCTTTTGGCGTCAGGATAATTATTTGCGATTTTACCAGTTTTTCTGAATTGTTTCAATTTGTTGCGGGTAAGCACGGTATTGTTTCTGTGCGTAGATCTCTTCAAAAAGTGAAAAATTCCTGATGACCATATTGACTTGGGATCCAAAATCCAGGGATCTCCCCAATTAACAAACACCCATCCTTTAGAATGACCTGCCAAGCTTTCTATACCTTTTGAAAATATTAGTTGACGTTCATGAAATTTTGTGCCTGTAACTTCCTTAAAAATGAACTCCCTCTTTTCAATGTTATCGGACCAATCAACAATAGCAGTTTTATCACAAATAAATGATTCCTTTAATACCAATTTGGTGTAGTTGTTCCAAAGGAATGATTGATCAGTTCTATTGGCAATTTCTGCTAGTAGAAGAAACTCACCAGTTAAATTATCTAAAACCGGAGCATTATCTCTTGACACTTCCCGAAAAAACAAGGAATCTGGTAAATATATCAGATAATTGCGACTCAAAATATCTTCAAACATTTAAAAATAAGTTATGTGCGTAAGTTCCCCAATATTATCTCCCATATAGAAATAACCTATTGTGAAAATGCAACATGTCCAGAGTTGAACTGGCAGTGCAAATCGACTCACTTTTGGTTCTGTGCCTTGGAAAAGAAATATTCGAATTACTGCCAAAACAGTTTCCATGTACTGGTAAATTCCTATCCGTCTCTGTTTGGTATTGATATTTTTAGCCTTTCTATCGATACTGTAGACAATAACCATTAAACAAAACAGACCCGCAATTAGTAGCCACGTGGGCAAATCAAAAGCTGAGATAAAACCTTGAAAGGAAATTCTACTTTCTTTGTATCCCCCATCGCAAGTCAGAAAATTTAATGAAACCATGTCCGTTATGAGCGTTGGTGACCACTCAAAACCAATATCAATCAGTGGTTTTTTTCCAAAATGCAAACTGGTCAGTGTCGACGTTAAAATTTTGTACGAAGAGTTTGTAGGGGCCCCAGCAAGGAAAACATTTACGTCATGGTTTTCATAAACGTCATATAATTCATAATCATATACACTCCCCGAAAGAACGGTTGATATTTGTTATATCGGAATTAATAATTTTGTTTTGGAAGGTAAACCCAATTTCAAAAATGGATCGGATATCTGAGGGGAAAACTTTCATCCAATTTTTATGTTTTCGAAAGGTCAAATCGTAATTACAATATTGACAGTATATAAACAGCTTCGTGGATATATTAGAAGTGAATGTGTCTATGATTGCGATTATTTTATGGGGAAACATTTGCTGCAAATCATTGTAATTGTCAGTTGCATGAACAAACCTTGAAGCAGATGTGATGACATTTTCGTAAAAAACAGCATTTCTTTGGCTTGTTGCTATTAATGCCAAATATATATCATAGAGCCGTGAGTATGCATCACACATTGTGTCAAGCTGCTTTATGTCTGGGTTTCCATAAATAAGCTTAAAATCCTTGATGATTCCATTTAAAATATAGCGGGTTCCAGTCACTCCAAAATTCATAAGCAAATGTGGATTCGACAGGACTTTGTCGAAGGAGAAGACGTGCAAGTGGATAATACGAGTCCATCCGCTTAGGACTAGATTTAAGCGTAGAGAGAAATTTTTTGTAATCAAATTGTTTTTGAATCTGTAGTCATCATATGTCTGAAATATTGGAACAACGCTGAGTCCACCGCTAACTGGAGTTGAAATAATAGATGTTATGCGTTCCAGCCCAGGTGGAAGATCGCATCTATATGGATTTATAAAGTGGATCAAGGTTGTGAAAGTATTGAAGTGAACGAGACTATCTAAAGTATTAAGAATATGGTCAGGTTTTAGGGATTCAATTTCAGGAAAATCACAATGAGTTGCACGTTCTTTGAAATTTACTGCATATGATTGATATCCAGGATTTTGGTGCAATACAAAGGATATAGTAAAAATGATTGCCAGTGACTTCATGCTTGAAAAATATTCAGTTCTTATGTTTAATTATACTTGATCTTACTGAGTGGCAAGTTTCACGTTTTTGCTTTCAAATACAATCTGAATCTAATGCTAAAAATAAACTAAATCATTAACTATGTGTCGTTACAATTCAAGAGTTTTCTAATGATCTCAAATATTTTGAAATTTCTGCTATTTTAATTTTTCTGCCAATTTTAAACTTAAAATAAAAATTAAACAATTTCGTTCCTCAATACCACTGCTTTATTTGGGTATAGGATCTTTAAATTTGAATTTTTGATTTATCAGAAAGCATTTGGTTAAAGGTTATTCAAGCTTCTCTCAACTCTTTCCTTCTTGCCTAAATGATTAAGCGTAGATCGGGTAGACAGAGT
This sequence comes from Willowsia buskii, assembly GCA_034700685.1. Classification (NCBI taxonomy): domain Eukaryota; kingdom Metazoa; phylum Arthropoda; class Collembola; order Entomobryomorpha; family Entomobryidae; genus Willowsia; species Willowsia buskii. Next base: position 19,012 of record JAQIXW010001058.1, read on the forward strand.
TTTCTCTATGATTGCTCTTTTAAGTTGTCTGATCCTTCCGTCTATGCAACCAACAGTCTCTTTCTTTCGAGTACATGCAAAACAACAACTTTTACTTCCTGACTGTAATATTGACAGAATGGTGTTTCCTGGTTGAAAAAGCTCTCGCATGTCTGCATGCGATGCGGAAATTTTATTATGAATACATTATTTTGGGTAGGAACAAACAAGTTACCACATTTGTATTACTATTATCCAGTTTGAAAAAATTAAAGCATTCGGACCGATTTGAGTACTTCGTCTTCATGTTTTAGTACTGCTTCCTGGTATTTGTCTTGTCATAGAGTATTTCGCGGAAGGAAGAAGAATTATATACTTAAGTTTGTTTTAAAACTGGAGACATTAGACATGTGATTCTATAAACAACACCAATACCCAAATCTGATAAAGTTCGTGCTTAGGACTAGTAGATTCCAAGCTTTGTGGTATTCAAAAGTATAAATACAACATTTGGGCAGAGACAAAATGCAAACCTTCATATTCAGATAAAGTTTTGAGCATTCGAATACTTGACAGCCTTAAAATGTCACCACAGGTTCCGAATTCGATCGAATAAAAATTTGTAAGGGGTTAAGAGGAATGTAAGTCTAAAAAATATAATCTTAAAAATCTATTCGTCAAAAACCTTAGTGCTGTAAAATGTTTATTTCATTTCAACATGCCAAAAATTTCTACATAATAGCTTTAATTCCTTCTTCAGCTGTTGCCTTAAAAATAGGGGAAAATTCTAGTTTTTATGTAATGAATGTAGTACCGTCGCTACATCAACAATTACGACAAAATGGTCGCCATCTCAATTATGTTAAATTATGCGTAGTGAAAAACCCCCACGCTGACTGGGAAATTGAAATTTAACCAATCAGTGATTGCAGTCTCAGGCTGGAATCGAATTATGCATGTGTACGTTTTTCATTTAAGCTTTAACTTAACACACAACTTTTGGCCTGAAATTAATGCCTTTCCTTTCTGATGGAACAATAAGTAAACGACAAATTGTGAAATTTATTTCAATTTAGCCTCGTATAATTCTAACTAACTGGAAGGCATGTAGCATATGCATATTCTAGATAGGAGAGCAAAAATTTCTAAAACACAGAAGAAGAACAAGTATTCACTTTTGAACCAACTTCATTGCTATAATCCAAATCAATCATCTAATAATAAGTTTTTAATATGCTTGAACTCTTGCGTTTTACTGCAAATACACTCTGGGAACACCGAACGTTCGTATATAGTCTTCATTAAATTTATATTCCAAAAATTATTAAAATGAAATAGCACACCAGGTCATACCAGTTGAATTTCACTATTTACTTTACGTTGGGAAAAACAAGGAAATACAGGCCATAGCACATACATATACTGTAAAACGTAGGATGTAACTAACGTTCATCTTGCCTTAGTTTTGAGTACATGCAAAAAGTATTTAGTAATTGATTGAATTATGGAGAGCCTGTTGGTTCCAGGTTAAAAAATATGTTGCAAGTATGTTCCGGGTTGTATGTCAACAGCCAATACGGAAATCTTATCATGAAATAATATATTATTATTATATGTCTTAAAGCGGGAAGAAACAAGGTGGTACATTCTCATTACTGTTTACCAAATAAGAAATACTACAAAAATTGTCATACAAATTTAAATATTCAGGCTACAAATTTTTGCGCTGCTTCCTTGTGTTTATCTTGCCATTCAGATACTTATAGTATTTCACGGAAGGGAGTAGAGTGTGCTATATCATAATTTTTGACTTGAGACACAAAATACTTATGTCATCACCAATACTGATTTGATAAAGCTTATGATACCATAATCGAATGTTTGGTGAAATTTAAAAGTATCAAAACCATACTTGAGCACAGATAAAACCGAAATTAATATCCAAATACTCGGAAGCCAACAGATATATCAAATGTAACTACAGATTCGAGGTCCTTAAGAAATTTTGTAGGCCGAAAATCATCTTTAAATACTTATATCCTTAAACGTAAAAAATTGACAGTGCTGAAAGATGTTTATTGCATTTTTGCAAGCTATTAATTTCTACATAATAGCTTTAAGTCTTTCTTTAGCTGTCGCATTTCAAATAACGGAAACTGCTATTGTCTTTTGTAATGACAAAATGACAAATTTGGAGAACGTGATGAGTGTTTTGAAAGGCTTTGTTCATCCTGAAGCTATCCCAGTTTTGTTTCATTTTATTAATCCGTATATGTGCAATCTACCTTTTAATATTTCACATAGCACGACAACTATATCAACACCTACGGCTGTGGCGAGGTGGTCTCCATCTCATCTATATCAAATTACGCATAGTTACTTTGACCTCCACAATGCATCAAAATTGATAACCAACCAACCAGTTGTTGCCGCCTCCGGTTGGAATCGAATTGTACACGTGTACGTTTTTCATTCAAATGTTAATATAAGGCAAAAATTCTGGCTTCAATTTGCTGCCTTCTACATACGATATCATTTGAATCCGTATTTTGCCGATGGAAAACTTGCATACATGATGAGTTCTCAACAGGCCAATTCTGATGCCTTATGCGAAGGGTATTCTAGACCATTTGATATGCATGTTGGACTAATATTCGGAGAGCAGCAAACTGATCAACTCAAAATAATGCGTATAGCTAATCAATTTCAAGCAATTGTTGATTTTGGAAACACAGGTGGCCCAATATTCGCACATAAGCTTTTTATTTCATTTACAAAAACGGGCAACACTTTAATACTAGCATATTGCCAGTTTTGCCTATTGCACGTTGACAGAAGCAATTTGGATAGAAATGCAGTTTGGGTTAATTTCAGAATTGCTGATGTCAAACATCTTGTTAAGTTTGGATGCACTTTTCTAAACAAAATAGTCCGTACCAAGATAGTTCTATACAAACTATTTGGAATAATTCTGACGCACTTACTATACAC